>PVKH010012907.1:0-17006 GCA_004027955.1 Chaetophractus vellerosus
CTTAACATGTATCCAAACAACATTTCAAAGAAAAACGTTTTTTAAATTAACTTTCTCTAGGCATGAAATAAAGTAAAAACTGCCTGTCTCCCCCTTGAGAGTAGAATACAATAAAATTCAGGAACTCCTTTTTCTTTTTCTCTCTTTATATAGAAGGATGGGTGTGGAATGATACTGCTTAAGATCATAGCAGTCTCGGGCCCTTTTATAAAGAATGCACTCTGATGTTATATCTTGAAAAACTGGATAAATCTCTTCTCATAGCCCTGAGTAACTCTACAATGAGCTTCTTAATACAATGAGCTCCACAAAATCAAATCTATTTTTACTCTAACTTATTTTGCTGTTCCTGTATTCCAGATCTTTCCAGCATCCTGCTTGAATTTTTTATTTTTGTAAAGGGCACTTTTTGCTATGATGAGCTAAGAAAATTTCATCCATAACTATTGCAACCATTGAGGCAAAGTGAATACAACAGTCATCACCAATCTACCCACTATTTTATCACCTTCCTCTACCAATGCAGGCCTATCCTTCTAGCTGTAACTCTCCTCCCATTACAACATCACATTAGGATAATCATGATCATCTCCTGTTTTTTAAAGCTCTCTCCATTCCAATCAGTCAAGCAAGCTGCTACTAGTTGTCATGAAATTCATTATTCACAATGTCAATTTTCTGCTTAAAAATATTTTTACTGATACCTTAGTTTTCTCTCATTTTTAGTCAATATTTTATTCAATATGTAAAGAAAACCTACTCTACAATTAAGAAATGAACAATGTCAATTTCACTAACAAATTAGTCGAAGACAAAGAATTTACATTCAATAATACATACACAGATCAATTATCCTACATTGTTCATTAAGGTTATTTTTTTAAAACCAAAAATATTTTGGTCACCTTCACCTCTCACATGGTAATGATGGGGGCTGCCAATGATATCCTATTATCTTGGCCACAGGATTGGACAACTAACATAAACTGGTTCAACCAGGACACCCAATTTCCTCCAGAAACAGCATGTGAGCTGAGTGAAACAAATCAGAGTACTTCCTTGGTTTTTAAAATTTGATTGAGGGAACAGGGTATAATGTTCTTCACAGCTTACAAGCTATGGATGTATGGGTCTGTAGGGCCTTTAGCCAAGTCTCCCACTGCTACAGAGCCATGCCTGAGAGACTGAGGCAGATGAAGAAAGCAGCAGAAATGAGACAGTTGATGTGGATGCCTTAGTAAATATGGATGTATATGTGAGAATACCAGAGCTGATGTGTGACAATCTTTTATTCCCTTTATGTTACACTGTTTTAATCTAAGAATTATAATGAGTTTATATAAAAGTTAGTGATTTCACTACATTAATGAAGCTGCAGGTGGTCTACAGCTTAATCAAGGTGTTAATTGGCTGGCACTAAGTGTGGTTTGAGGTTAGCATGACAGATGGAACTCAATGAATATGGAGTTTTGTTATACAAACTATAGATACACTTAAGCTTTCTGCATCTGCTCTACAGTTTTTTTTTCCAGTAGACATAGGTGATAAAACACCTGCTACTTAACACCCTTTGTAGCCATTCACAAAGTTAGAATATTCTCAAACCTGCTCTGCCAGCTGTAAATGTTCAAACTTTGCTTGTTATTCCTAGAGCTTCTTATTTCCTTTATTTTGCAATGTCAGAATTGAAAAACATTCAAGACTTGCAAATGAAGAAGAATAAAAATAACTAATGAATGAGTGAATGAATGGAAAGATGATTGACAGATGGATATAGATAGATAAAATAGAGAATTACAATAGTTCTGAGCTGGTAATCCTATGGGAAAACTGCAGCTAAACTAAAAGAATTTTTCAGAGAGTAAAGATCCCTGTACAAATAGCCATTTTTAAATCTCTTGGCTCCCCTTCACTCCCAAGTCTAACACTTCCACCTCCTGTGGCCAGAAGGAAGGAATGAATTAGAGGAGGCAACAGACTCTTCAGGTCTCCTATGGTCATGATAAAGGTACTCAGGGTAAGACTTGTCCCCCTCAGGGCAGAGAGTGCCTGGGGCTTATTGATGGAGAAACCCATGATGCAGATCAGGCTCATACAGATACTGTCAAGAGCATGGACTGCAGGGAGCTTCAGAATTCGAGAATGGTATCATATGCTTCATTACTGTCTCTGGCCTAATACCAGTCCTGAAGGCTTGAGGAGGAGCTGAGCTGCAAGGAGACTGGTGGGCAGAGAGACTTTCCTTCTGAGATGTCAACAAGGAAGTCCCATTCTGCTTGCTGCTAAATAAAAAACCCAAAGGAGCAGAGCAAATGCACTATCCACTACTCTAGGGATCACCACCATTTAGACACCCTGGCAGATGGACTTGAGTCCTAAACAATTGGACAAAGGAAAATACAGCTAATGAGGGCACAAAACAGAGGAGAAAGAAGCAGAAGACTCAGAATGACCCTTAGGAAAATAATGCTTCTGTAGTAAATAAATGACAACTTTTTGCCTCCAAAACCATGGTGTACAGAATTTGATCAATCATAAGCCATGGTTCATGACACTCTCATTATTGTTCCATGATTGGCCATCTGTTTTTATTTATTTGTTCATCCTTTCTGAATGAGTGATTTTATAAGCAACCGTGAGCCTACCATACAATGCAAAAACTAGGATCTCCCCATTCATATCTATTTATGTAGTCCTCCCTCATTACATCCACTTTCTTCCCTCTCCCAAGGGAAAATCCTTCTGAATCCTGCATTCATCAATCCCTTTCTTCCCATTTCTTACAGTTTTGCCTCAACCTTGCTTCTTTCCAAAAATATTTTTTTCATTTTAATTGCATTCAGTTTATTTTTTTAATTTTTTTTGTTGTTACATATCCCCCCCTCCCCCGCCACTTTCTGCTTGTTCTTGCTGTGTGTCCATTCTTCTGTGATTTTTCTATGTCTGCTTCTTGTCTTCCCCCATCTTTGCAGCAACGTGCAGAGTTGGCCTTCCGCGGAGGTGGCTCACTCCGTTCGTGGGTGGCTCCATTCTGTTTTCATGGGCGGCCCCGCTCCATGTTTTGCAGGCAGCAGTGCTCCGTGTTTTGCGGGATGCCTGGCTTCTGTGCTTTGCAGGCGGCAGCTCCGTGTTTCACGGGTGATTTTGCCATGCCCATGGGGGCTCCGCCCTGCCTCTGGTAGCTTTTTGCCTTGCCCACGGCGGCTTTGCCCCGCCCATGGCGGCTTGCCTTTCTCAAGGCCATCTGCCCGCTTGGAGAGGTCCCCGGGAACCGAACCTGGGGCCTCCCATGTAGTATACTGGCACTCTTATCCACTGAGCTATCTAGCCGGCCCCGCATTCAGTTTAAATAGAGAATTTCCTTCTCTACTTCAGCCAGCTTCTCTTGGGGAATTCATGGAAAACCTTCATCAGAGTCCCCAGCTTGCAGCCTGCACTATGAGATTTGGGCTTGTGTATCCCCAGTCATGCGAGACAGTTTTATAAATGTCATAATATTTGCAAATAGCCCCTGTTGCTTCTGTTGCACTAGAGGACCCTGACTAATACAAGGAGAAAGAATATTCTGCTTAGAGAAAAACTCCTATAAACTGAAAGAGAAGGCCCCAGGAGCCAGAAGTTTAAATCAACAGAATACAGAAGCAGAGAGGAGGCCACTGAAGCCAGAAGCTGAAAGCAACCAAGCCCAGAGGAGAGAGGAGAGAATAGCCGATGCCTCCATGTGCCTGACTGCCCAAAACTGCAGCTCTGGGACAAAGCATCTTCTGATGATGCCTTGATTTGGACACTTTCACAGCCTCAGAACTGTAAGTTTATAAGTTAATAAATCCCCATTGTAAAAGCTAACCCATTTCTGGTATATTGCCTTGGCAGCCTTTAAGAAACTAATACACCATGGAAAAAGAAAGAAATATCTTTTTATGTTAATATTATTTTAACCTAGAAAATCCAAAATATTTCCATAAACTAAAAGACTTAATAAAATAATTTATAAAGCTGTTGCATACAAGATGCATGTACCAACCCCTCCCCTCCTGAAAATAAAAACATTGCTGTTCCTTATTTTAAAATATACCCCTCTAATATGGGGACTCTGTATTTTCTGCATGATTTTTCTATAAACCTACAACTTCTCTAATTAAAAAAAATAACCCTTTCCATATATTTTTTCCCAAGAAATGTTCTTAAGGGAAATAGGTTCATCTGCCTAATTTCAAAATAAGTCAATGGTAGAGTTGTTATAATTGAACCAATTTTATTTCTTTTAGACAAAAACATGAGGTATAAAAACTACATAGATCTTTGAATGTCAATAAATGCCCTGTATTTTCTAAGGAAGTATACCTAGCCTGTTTAATTTAACAGTCAACAAATATTTACAAATTTAAATTTAGACAATCTTGCTGTAGAATCACTGCTATGTTGATCTATGTGCTTTGACAACTATAAGATTGAATAATTTATTCGCTAGGTATTGTTGCCATTTTTTTCCCTTTTTTTCCCAAAGTTCTATAGACAGAAACACAAAAGCCACATTGATCTCTGCATTCCAACTCCTTTCCTCTATACGCTCTCTTAAGATATAGCTAGCCTAACTTACTCGGCAAACTACCAGGTATCAGGTACGGTCTGTAAGCAGTGGGGGAAAAATAACATGGGAACTTGTAATTTAACATGATACCAGTACAGGACTAATTATGAAGGGATTGAAAGCCCTATAAGATCACACATAGTGGAAGGTCTTCCTCACATGGCTGGGGAGAGGGCTACAATATAGCAACAGGGACATTAAATTAAAATCAGCCCACATGTCCTCAAGGCTAGTTGCTAAGGATATGACCTTGGAAATAAATACTGATTGTTCTAATCCATAGGGTGCTCATTCCTTCTCAACCACTAGGGCTTTCTTCCTTCACTAATTGGAGAAATGATATCCTTAAAGTTTCTGTTCAAATGGAATCATCTGCAATGAAATCTCTCTTTTTGACTTCCCAAATTCCCTACACAAAATTAATCAGTTCCTCTTTTCTGCTCTCAAAGCAGTTTGTGTCTGCAAGTGTTTCATCAGTTTTCAAGAAGTATTATTTTGGCTATTTGTCTTTCTACTTTAGCACACTATAGACTCCTGGAGGATAAGCATATAGTTGCTTTATTTCTAGGGTTTAAAATAAAAGTAACTACAAAACTGATTTATGAAAGAATGAGAAAGTAATAAATAAATTGGTAAATAAATGAAAGCATGAAAGCTTCACAATATCACTGATACAAATTCTTGCCTCCATTCCTTCAATCATCAATGTCCAAAGGATTATTTCTCTTTCCCTCCAATGCAGAAATATTTCCATTGAACACCTAAAGCTTTTTTAAAAATGTAGTATGTTATGTAGAAAAAGTCATATTTAAAAAGAAAAGACATAGACCTTAGCACTACCCCACCCATATTCTCATGCCATGCATAGCTTACAAAACCAATCAGCAAAACTGTGCTCCTTAGCACCAGTTTGAAATTCTCTCTCTTGGTGCTATTACAGCCAAGTTTTCACCAATTTTTGAATGTCCAATTATTGTTCAGATATGAGCTCTGGTTTTCTCAGCAAGTGGGTTTCCATCCAGCATTTCCCTATGAAGTCAGGAAAATCCTGAGACTTCCCAGGTGCACATATTCCCAGTTTTATAAATTGCATTACGACCTAAATGGGATTCCTGAGTCCTCTCAGGGGTCTAGTAAAGCACTAAACAAAATTGACTCATTTATGACCCTTCTGAGCACCTAAAAATATAGCTGGTCCTTTGCCATTTTTATGCACTGAAGAAATTTGGTCTTTTTATTATCTTTATATTTAACTATGAAGAGCATTCTTGCACACCTAATTGGTCATTACTCAAAGCAGTGTATATTTTCAACCAAAGAAGAGGTATGTGCCAGATTTAGAAAATTAGGCATGGAAATATAAGTACCTAATGCTTGATCAATCATAGGACATTACAAGTGGACTCATTTGTTTTGCATATCATCATGATTTATTGATCAGTACAACTTGTGTTACTTATAATATTTAACTTTATTTGGTTGCTTTGAAAAGTTTACATCCCATAACTTGTCTTTACTTTTTGGATTTATTTTTTTTTTATGTGACATTGTATTTCTCCAAATGACCTGTGTGACTTTGAATTTTGTTAATATTCATTTTTTCAATAAATGCTAACTATAAAGGTATTAAATATGTAGTTTACCTCACTAAGAAGGATTATCCTAACCAAGGTACTCATTTTATTTACTCAATTGAAATAGTATCTACTGAGTATGTTGTTTACATCAAAAACTATGGTAGGTGCTGATAATAAAGATATAAATAACATTGAACCTACCCCTCAAAGTACCTGAAAGAGGTGAATGTTCAATTTCAATACAATGTTCCAAGTGCTAAAACAGAGGTAAGCAACAACTGTTCTCAGAGGAAGTAACACATAAGCTAAGGATCAGAGAACAATTAGGGAGTATGGAAAAGTCAGAAAAGTAGAAAGAACATAGACTTTGGAGCCAAACAGAAAATGAGACTTCTACCAAAAACGCAGTTATGTGATAATTGCTGACCTTATCCCTTCAGCAGCCTCATCTATGAGAGCAACAGATAGAGTAGTCAGAACGATAGCACCAAGAATCACAGTAACCACTTCCTGAGAGCTGATGCCACCAAGGACCATATGTGTTGCTAACCCACACTGGTAGCTGCAACACCTAGCCAAGTGACTAACAACACTTAGAGAGTAAGTCTGGAAGTAGGAGAACTCAAAATATATTCCATAAGTCTCCTGTGTACAATGCTAGGAGAGGCACAAAATTGACTTTGTGTTCTTTAGAAACCAACACAAAGAGAGAATTGTGATTGGTGGCATAATTTAGTGCCTATTATATATAAACAAAGCAATTGCTATGAAGGGTCACAGCTTTTTCCTCTCCTGAGTACAATTTGCACTTATACTTCCTCATGGACTGGTATGGCAGTGCTGGGACAGTTTACTCTCAGAGCTATTCCTCTCCCCTCCCCTGCTCTGCTCAATGTTTCAGGGGACTGATCTGAGAGTCACTTTCTCCCATACTTCCTTATCAGTCAATGGGAAGTACTAACTGGAGACTGGAGGGTAACAGAAGGTAGTGAGTGGGACGGCGACCACTTACTTAAAATAAAAGTTCTGAAGACAGAGTTGGACTAGAGGCAGCAGTAATTTATTTCTTTCTCATGAGAAAGGGCACACACCCAGGCTAATGGAAATGGGCAAGTGCAGGTGATCAGTGTAAGAACAAAGATTATATAGTTCCCCAGATGCAATGTCCCCATTTCCCTCCCTCCCCAACCTTACCCGTTGACTAGGAGTTGTGGGCTTACAATCTTAAGCACGAAAACTAACCCAATAATGGAGTGATGCATTTATTGACCTGGGTTGCGGGAAAATGAGTTAAGTTTTGCTTGTGTGGGAATGTGGGGCATAACTTCCTGTGACTAACAAGAAAGAATGTGAGAGGATGAGATAGACGGGAACAGGGAATTCAGTTTGAGAAGAAACCACCTTTTGTTCCATTTCTCTCAGTAGCAGCCAGGATCTCTCTAACAGCTGCTGTGTCCCCTGCATGGCTCTGGCTCTGACTCCCACTGTAAGGTCCAGTTTCCTCCCTCTGGGAAGCCTGACCTCTGGCCTCGGGAACATGCCTTCTCATTTTGACTCTCCAACCTAAAGATGGTAGCTAGTCTTATATCATTCCTTTCTAAGCTAAAACAAAATATGAAAATATAGTTCAATAAAAGTAATTTTACAAGTTGGAAAAAGATGAGGGCCAGATACCCAGCTTTATGATGGCCTTGTTAAAAACTGAGAATAAAACAAAGAATATCTATAAGAATGGATATAGTTACAAATAACTCAGAGATTTCTCTAAAACTATATTCCTCCCACAACCAAGTTTTAGGTAAGTAGTGAGCAACACAGTCTATGTTTTGAACTAATAACTAGAAGACCAAGTAAGAGAAATACCGTACTCAAGAGTCTAGTGAGTTCAAGACTGAACTCAAGACTGACAATGAATGGCCTATTCAGGAACTTGCCTTCAAGGAGCTTTCATTCTAGCAGGGCAATTAAAAATATAAACAAGTTATAAGCAAACAAATAAATGAATAAAAATGTCATTCACGTATAAATGATAAAAGGAAATCATATACAGCAAGAGGATAGAGTGTGACTAGAGTTGGGGGGTTACTGTAGTGATAGCCAGGGAAGGCTGTTCTAAGGAAAGGCCATGGAGCTGAGACCTGAATGATGGGACAGATCTGACTTTATGAAAATCCAAGGAGAAGACCATAGGCAAAGCAATGTCAAGTGCTAAGGACCAATGTGGTCTAAATTTGGCCCGTTTTGTGAAATAGAAAGAAATTTGTCTCTGGATCAGAGCTTTTTGTACTTCCCTGTTTCATAAGATAGCAATAAATACATTTCAAAAAAATCTCCTTGGAATATGTAACTGTGAGCAATTTAACTTCCCAGAAAATACTCAGACTGACAGCAAAATGTAACCCTAAATAACTACATTAGTCTACTTGCTAAATTACTTAAGCACTTACTATGTTCCATTGACCATTCTGAGTGCTTTAAATGTATTACTTTGTTTAATCCTCAGAACAATTTTATGAAGGAAGTACTATTATTATCCCCATTTATAGCTAAAAAACCTGAGACAGGGTTTAGGTAACTTGTTCAGGATCACACAGCTTATAAGTATAGAGTAGGGTTGTTTAAACCCAGGTTTTCTGGCTCAGGAAAAGATCTTATCAACAATATTAAGGTATACTGGTCAAAGGTATAGGGACTTGAGTCAGACAAACCTGGGTTCAAGTCCCAGCTGTGTAATTTCCCAGTCAGTTTTCTAAGAGATATTAATGTGCAAGAGGAAGACATAATTATTTTAATCATTGTAATTAACTACTCCCCTCCTATTTTTCCTTTCAAGGCCCCAGAGCTATAAACAGAACAGAGGAGGTATATTCCACATAGTTTTTGAAGATGCTTTTTAAAATTCTCCTTGCTTCTGGAGTCGCACAGGAGATTAATGTGTCTCCTAAATGGGCTATATGTTATTTTACTTTTACAAAGATGATGATAAATAGCCTGAATTGGCCTTCAACCATTGACATTCCCCCTTTAAAGGAAAAAATTACCATAATATAATTTGTTCAAGTACAAGCATTTGTAATTTAGTATAGTGATTATCAAAACCCAGAAAACTGGTAGTGTTCCTCTAGTTTAACTTCTACCAGGCTTTCTAAATAATAGAAAAGAATCAAAAAGTGAGAAAAAAGCATTTTCCTTAAATTGATGTAAATATGTTATACCACAGTATAATGATTACTAATTAAGCCTCATTTAATTAACAAAGTACCTTATTTTTTCATTTCACTATTTTGTTAGATTGTTAAATAAGGATCATGATGGAGTAGTGCACTATAATCATCTAATACATAAGCTGATAAATGTATAAGTTTCACCTTTAAGACTGTATTAATTCTTACAGTGTATTTGGATATTAAGAGACAGGTTAAGATATAAACAGGGTAGTATAACTTAACTAGGCAAAAATCAACTTATTGGTGATTGATTTGTGATTTTTTAATAAGATAGTTTTTGAACATCAACCAATATGACTTGCACGCATTACTAAAGCATTTTAAATTGCCTAACCTACTCCTAGTTAAATACTTATTACAGTAACAATCTGCCTCCTCATCCATTTAAATTATTATTTATCAAAGTAGATCAAATAAATGCACATCATCCATAAAAAAATGGATTACTAGTTTAATTACTAGGTAGAAAGCTACCATTTCTTTAGATTTAGACAATAGAACAAAAGAGCATGATGTAAAAGGGCACACCATATAAAAATGGAATGCTACTGAGAAAACTTCAGATAGGCCTAAAAGTGAATACTCCATGAATATTTTTCAGGCTTCTCTAATGCCTAACTTGTCTATTTTTATCTATTGCAAGGGAAACATAGAATTCATGATTCAGACCAGACCATGAAATTTTAGTGACAGCATAGTGAAAAAGAAAAAGTTGCATACACAAGATAAACCAGTAATTGTTCATTATTAAAAAGCAAAGTGGTGATTTTATGTATTAAATACTGCAGTAACAAAACTGATTTTACATGAGCCAGTCAGTTCATACAGAGAAAACAAATTTAGCATTTAACTTCACATGGCATCTGCCACGACAGCCTTGCATTCATCAATCATCGAGCAGAAACCTTCAATACTAAATATCAACACCTAGCACATGTAAGGTGTGGGAATGATTTGCTTTTTTAAAAAACTAAAGAATAAACGAGAAACATTTACAGATGTCATGAACAACAAATTGAAGACTTCACTATTTTTTCATATTCCACATATGCTCAAATGATTAACATACAACTTTATATAAATGATCAAATGTATTCATGAGCAGTTAAATGATTATGGAGTTTGTATATCTTTTCTTAAATGCTATTTGAAACTCATACTAAAAAGAAAGGAAGTACAGTGAAGTAGAAGGAAATGTGAGAGGAGGAGAGAATGGGATGTCAGAAAGAGAGGAAGGGCCTGGTCAAATATGGGCCTTGCAAGTTATTTTAACAAATTTAGTTTTTCTTTTGAGTGATACGGAAAGACATTACAAGATTTTGAGCAGAGAAATAACATGATCTGAATTATATTTAAAAGGGTCACTCTGACTCCTGTTTTGGAGATACACTTTATTGGGGTTAGGGATAGAACAGGAAGTTCAGGACTTACTGTTATCACCATCTTCTAAGACTGACATGACAGGTTAGTGGCAAGAGGGGTGGGAAGAAGTGGTCAGAATCTGAATATATTTTGAAGGTAGAAACTATAGATCTGATGATAGCTTAGATGTGACTGTAGGAGAAAAAAAGTTTCCAAGGTTTTTGGCCTAAGCAACTAGAAGAATGGAGTTGCCATCAACTCAGTAGAAGTTTGCAGGTAGAGGTTTAGGGGGAAAGGAGAGGAGGGGAGAAGAGGAAAAGGGAGAGGAGCAGAGGGAATGAGAGACTTGATGATATTCAAATTTTTAGATCCTGATATTCCTAAGGCTACCTTCTCCAATGTTCTTTTCATAAATTTGCTACATTTGACAATAAATCCCCCAAGTTTTGCTAAAGCTACTTTGCGTTGGTTTCTATTTCAAGCAAAAGAGAAGCCCTGGTTAATGTGATAATTGAATAAAGGTGACCAATAATGCTCTTTTTGAGGGCTTTGGCTCTGAACACAGTTTGAAAGAGAATCATAATTTTCTATCATTTAAGGTTTAGCATAAATAATGGAACTATCTTCAATTGCTCAGGTACATTGTCAAAACAGATGTGTTTGAGATAGAAAAGCTGTCACATTTGAAGACTAGTATGAGATGCCGGAGCTCTGGCAACTTAGAAGTAGAGCTCTACAGGCCATAGCCTCTCCTCCAATGGTTCTCAGGCTCCATTGTGAAGTGAATAGAAAGAGGTGAGGATCTAGTTAAAAATGCAGAATCCTGGATCCCACTCAGACCTACTGAATCAGAATGCTGGGGTTTAGGAACTTTGACAATGTAATTTTAGCACACTCATTAGATGATTTTAAATCAGAAGTTCTATTTATTGACTACACTTTGAAAACTAATATATTCAATCTGCCACAGTTCTCTCAAAGAACTCTTCCAAGAAAATCATTTTCATCATATCAGTCCCCTGTTCAAATACCTCTAAATGATCCACCATTGCTGAGGTATACAATTTCAATACTTAAACCCTGCCAAGTTCTCTACAACCTGTCCTAAACTAGCTTTTTAAATCTCTCTCTTTTCTATACACAATTAATCCTCTCTGATCATACTCCTGTCCTGTCTCCTGGACCGTCTGTATTTACCCTTCCTATGTTCCTCTGTTAACCCTTTCTGGAAAGCCTTATCCATCAATATTCTGTCCCATGAAATTGGACAATTTTAAATTCCTATATCCATGAATCTTTTCAGACTAGTCAAACCAACATTAATCTCTTCTGATTACACAACACCTCATTTCTAAAAATAGATCAACATTTACAGATAATATTTTGCTGTATTTATGAAATGTATTGTTTGTATTGTTATTTGTCTTTTTATGAATGCATCCTTGTTCTCCAAATAGATTGTAAACTATAAGGTCTAGGATCCATTGTAGCTTACTATAACTTGAACATCATAGTATGAAAATAAAGCTCTTATTCAATTATTATATTGCTAGTTAATAAAAAAGTACTTATACCTTATAAATCAAATACAGGGACACACAAATACATGACACACATAGAAACTTGTATTTTAAGTGAAAAAAGTTAAAATACTTGATTATTTTCTGACTCATAATTAGCCAAAAATGCCCTCAGTCTTATTTTGCCTTATTATGATAATAATTTTCATTTTAATATGAAATATTTATTCACAATGGTAGGAAATTACTATAGGAAAGGTCATGGTACTCTATTTTAGTCATTATAAAAGTCTAATCATATAAGCTGAAATAAACATTTCCTATATTAATTGTTTCACTCTTTAGAACATTAATACTCATGGAAAGTAAATGAAAATATACTTCATTTTACTCTCTGACAAAAGCAGTAATTATACTGAAAGTGCAATAATTATAATTTCATGAGTTCATCTTATTTAAATTAATTTTAAGTATTGATAATCTGTCAATAACTAGAAGTCCAAAAATAAATTATACCACTTAAAATATGGTCAATGATCTCTCTCCCAAATTCAATCACTCACAGAATTCTGAGACTTGTAGGATAAATTAAAAAACAAACAACATGGGTCAAAATTCATGGACTCTCAAATGAAATTAAAATTTCCATTAACCAAACAGGTTTTATAATTTCCATTATAAAATTAAGGTTATATAATAAAACTAGTTTGTAGTAATAAATGACAAATCAACCTTGGTATAAATCAGAGCAAGTGACATTTTTCAATTGTCCAAACATGGTACAAATAGGCTTACAGAGACTCTTTTAAAGGAAGAATCATGCATTTTAATGTAAAAACTTTGATGTGCCTGAATTTCTTAGGCACAAGTGACAGGTTCTAATGATCCTATTTTAAGAAAAAATAAAATAACTAAATGAAGTAAAATAAATATCAGGACCCATAACAAAGTATCACAAACAGGAGGCTTAAAAAAACAGGAACTCACTACTTCTCAGTTCTGGGTCCTAGAATTCCAAAATCAAGGATTCATCAGAATCCTTGTAAGGCCCTGGCAGTGGCTTGTTGGCAAACCACGACTTTCTTTGGCTTTGTGGCATAACTCAATCTGTGCCTCAGTCACATACCCATCTTTCCATCTGCCTTTGTGCAATTCCCTCTTCTTATAAAGACAACAGTCATAATGGATTAGAGCCCACCCTAACCCAGTTTGGTATCATCTTAATAACCTCTTCAAAATCAGATCACGTTCATGAGACCAGAGGTTAGAAAATGAACATATCATTTTGGGGGGACACAATTCAATCCGTGACAATATAATTATATTTGACAATAAAAATTTAAACATATTTTAATCAACACATTTCATAAAGCTTCAGTTGTGACACCTCTCATATTTCCTATTCACTGAATAAAATGTAAACACTCCTGACCTGTGGTGAGATTAACTTGCATTTGCTTATTACAAGGCCAATACTTTTTTTTTCTATTTATGGCTTAAAGTTAAGTTTAAGTTATTTTTAAATATCTATATTCAGAAACAGAAACATTGCTTATTCTAAAATAAGATGCATAACTTTGTTAAAATGAGCCAACTGTCTAACCCAGTATTAGGACAAATTACTAAGAGTATAATTGTATTTAAATTACTAATTTATATAAAGCACAAACTCCTACATAAGGAAAGATAGGGAAATCTGGAGAGAAAATTAAGGACAAAAATAAGATACATGAAAGAGACACATAAATTATGGGGCATCACGTTCTATCAAACCAATACACCCTTGATGGATTCATCCTTCATAAATATTCTGTAGAGACAAAAGAAGCAGAACTCCTCATGAGGAATAGAAGAGCATAGCGTAGTCAGCAAACTCAAGGCACAGTGGTGTGTTTTGGACAAGGGATGAATGGTGGGATGTGGTTAAAGACAGCATAGAAAGGAAAGGCCTTCTATGTCTCTGCTAAAGAGTAAGGCATTATGAGAACCATGTTTTCAAGCAACAAATATTTGGAGTAAGTGACAGTGTTAGGCATATATGGTGAAGAATGCAGATACATTTCCGCTGTGAAGGATTTTACAGTTTATTTGGATGGGTGGGTGAGGTTGTAAGACACATTAAACAAGTAAACCCTTGCATAAATAAATGACCACAGGTCAGGAGTGCTATGAAGGAAGCACATGATAATGAACTAGAGAGTGAACAGGTAGTGAGGGCAGGGTGGAAGGCAGTGGCAGGGTTTGGGAGTTTTACGGAGATTTGACGGTTGGAAAAGGCTCTTTGAGAAAATGTCACTTGATTTGAAATATGGGTGCTGAGGAGGAGCTGAAAATGTGATGATCTGGAGGAAGAGTGTTCTAGGCAGAGGGAATGTTAAAAGCATACACCATGAAAAGACAAAGAGCTCAAGAACTACTGGAATATATGGAACCCCAAAATAGAAAAGGATCTAGTCGTTTACCCATGCTGTAAGCATCATCCATATTTAGGCAAGGCAAAAAAAGTTGTCACGAGAGTTACTTCTCCTTTCTTTCCAGTAGGTTACTGATTATAATACCTTTGCTTTATATCTAATTTCCCAATGATGCCTATAGAGTTATATGACTAATCAAACTTCAAGCAGTTGTCTAACTCAAGTGATTTATATATCACAGATATCTTTTCACAATAAAAAATTCTTGAGTTAATCAAAATAGGGAGCTACAGCTAAAAATTAACAGGTCCTCTGGGGATGAGGGTAGGGGAATAATTACGTGCGCCCAAGGGAAAATTTACAGATATACACCACCAACAAAGGGCTTGGTAGGCTAGTCTGAGGCCTTTTAAAACTCTAGCACTTACTGTCACTTGCTGGCTTTAAAGTTCATTCTGCATTCAAAGGCCCCTTGTTCTATGAGTAGAGGCCCCTTCTAGGATAGGAGTTGCTTGGGGGATAATAGCACTTTGCTCCAATCAACAATATAACTAAATTCTTAAGTACTGTAGAGAGGATGGTTGTGTTTGGACTGCTCAGTATTAATTTCCCTTCCTAACAGCATCGAGTTTCCTTAATGGAGCTGTATTTTTCCCCAGTGGATCCAGTCTCTCCCACAGAAGCCCAGCTATCCATTGGACAAGGGGCCAGTACATGACCTGTGTTCCCCCTGGAAAGCAAAGATAATAAAAATGATTGGCATCCATCCTGTTTGAGTTACAGTGTCCTAAACAGACTGTTCCTGCTGTGGCTCCTACGTCTGAGACTCCAAGGATTAACTTGTTTTTCTTCCTGTTCCCAAATCTGGTTCTTCTGCTTCCATTAACTTTTGAGAGCTCCCTGTTTATTGAAATTATACAGAGGTACTTTTTGTTACAGCCTGACTTAAGCACTGACTCAGAGTGAACTAGGGGCAGCTCTTTAAAAATGGTAGTTTTGTGACCCTGCTGTGAGATTGTGATTCAGTACTTTGAGCTGGAGCCCAAGAATGAGCATGTTTAATAAGCTCCCTCTGGGTTCTGAAACAGAGCACATTTTGAGAAAAAGTAAGCTAGAAAATCTCCCAGTTTCCTCTTGCTGCCTTTTATTTACTGGAAGCTACATCATTTCAGGGTGCTGAAGGGCAGCTATTGTAAGCTATACTTATTGCTGTGTTTGTTTCCCCACCTCTGTGTTAAGAAAGTTAATGGAATGTTTCCATTTAAAAGACCTCCTGAAGAGCAGCAGACTCCATAGGGAAAGAAAAGTAAATAAGAAATAGTTAACTATGCCAACACATTAATTTATACTATAATCTGCTTAATTATGCAATAAAATTAGAACAATTTGCTGGAGGATATTTCTTGCCACTCACAGAGAGACATATTCTCACTGTCTTGAAAAGAGCATGGAATATGGTACCAGAGGATATGGGTTTGAATCCTTACTTTACCATGTATTCAGTGTATGGCTTTGACTAACCATTATCCAGGTTGAGCAAAGGTTTCCCCACAGGCCAAATGGACTAACTTCATAGGGTTATTATCACAACTGCATTAAATAACACTCCCTTTGTAAGCTGCATAACAATATATCTGCTATTATCTACAACTATATTCTGGTTCTGTGCTCTAATATATAAATGAAGCTATTTGTATGATACAAACTAATATTTTCTAATGTTAAGTAGCAATAATAATAAATAATTTTGTTAAGGTTATTAGGTTATTCATTTGTTATTAACTAGAGTGTCATGTCTACAATTACAAAATGAATTTTGTTTTAAAAGAGCTGCAAAGAGCAAAATCTCAAGGATCCAAATATATTATTCACTACTCATAACAATATTGATACTTACAATTGTGGGTTTTTATCACCTGCAAATCATGAGGATTGCAACTGTATTTATTGTCTGCCTCATTCCCCTATGATAATACTGTCCATAGTAGGTGTGCAATAAATATTTGCAGATTAAGAATCTGACTGTCAACCTGACATTGAGTAAATCACTTAACCACTTGAAGCCTCTCAGTTTCTACATCAGTAAAATGTAATACCAATCTTGAATGATTGTTTTAAGAAGAATGAATGTAAATGTATAGTAGAGTCTTTTGTGGTAAGAAGTTCTAAGGAAACATAGATTCCTTTCCCTACCTTCTATCCCATTACTGAAGAACTCATTGTCCATAATTCCCATATTGGTGTTTTTAAAAATTATTTAGGTCACAACTAATCTTTGCTATAAGCATAAATTATGCATTAACAGTGCAATATTA
>PVKH010012908.1:0-17067 GCA_004027955.1 Chaetophractus vellerosus
AGCTTTGTGGTTTCACTGATGGCCCAAAAATCTTTGGTTCATTTACACTGATATTCCCCTCTGAGCCAAGGAATCATTGGAGCCATTCATTAGTGCCTAGTATGTGCCAAGTACTGTTTGAGTTATTTTCTCTACATCACCTTTAATTATAACACTAACCCCAATTTGAACACCTGCCCAGGGTTACAGCTGAAACCTAGCTTCCAACACAAATCTGACTGGAGAGGAATTTGGCCTTTACATCATACTGGGCTCTCTCTCTCAACTAATTAAAAAGTGAAAAATTGAGTATCCCAATGCAAAATAGCCAGTTTAACCCTTTCCCACCTCCAGATTAACTGGTAGCTTTGGCCTTATGTCTTAAATTCCTAAGATGCAAATGTCCAAATGCAGAGGAAACTCAATGCAATAATTCCATTAGATGAATAAACTCTCTTATAGGTGTTCTTTAAAAATTAACAGATATATTTAAACTCTCTTCAGAGAAAAGAAAGTTTTGACTTCTTTATTTATTAAATAAATATTCCATAATAATAAAATTCATTATTTAGAAGCAGAAATTGGGAAATTATTTGAATGTGATATTGGCTTATGGTTTTTATTTATTTGCAGTGATTACTATTTCAGTTGGCTCACATGGGTTACGGATGAACGAATATGTTTGCAGTGGCTAAAAAGAGTCCAGAATGTTTCTGTGTTGTCTATATGTGATTTCAGGGAAGATTGGCACACATGGGACTGTCCAAAGGTAGAGTATATTAAAATCACAGATATGTATTTCTGAAGATGAAAGCACAATAGCGGGGCCTTATTTATAGCTAACATTTTACGTTATAAATCCAGCATTACTGCACTCAACTCCTGATTGCTTTGTAAAGTAGCACTCTGAATTCACAGGTCCATTATTTTTTTATCGAATAAATAGGATAACTCCTGTTTTGTTGCTGTTGTTGTTGTTTTTATGTGTGACTTTAGTCTTGAAGGTGAATAGTTAAAACTACTAAATGATATGATGTGACATTGGGAGAATCGGGTATCTAATTCTCAATAAGGTTTGAAATCCATCATTTTGAGATTATAAAAACAGGAAAGTAATAAAGATGAGCTAAGGTGGGTCTCTTAAGGAAATAGATGTGTTCTATATAAAAGAACCAGAGAAGAAATGGAACTGCAGCACATTCTATTCAAGGTCAAAACAGAAAAATTAAACTTCCAAAGAGAGTTGATATTACCAAAAAATGCAAATCTCATTTTAAAATCAAAAGTGGATGAACGAGAACATGGCATGAAATATCAATAAGACTAATAATTCTTGATATGTTAGCAGAGTGCCCTGTAATGTACTAATGCTGGTAGAGGGGAATCTTGAAGACTAGGCATGTATTGATTGCTAGGCTTTAATTGTTTCTATTGTTCTAATCCAAATGTAATCTGTTGAATTAATGTGTCAGAAAACTACCTCACCCGTCTAAAAGCTTTAAAATAAGCCTGTTAATAAGTACTTATACTAGAGAATAAGCAATATAAAATATTTTCTTTAAATAGGAAATTTGATGGGTACATCATTTCATGAGCCTTCTAATTATGAAGAAATGTTCCATTAAGCCAAATATAGAATAAAACTATTTTATAAAGTAAGGGGAAAAAAAGCAGTGCAATCAAAGTAAATCACTAAATTCCATCTTCAAATTAGGACATTGTGTTTGTTAGAAAAAAGTCATCTGAATCTGTTTGGATATATATTAGGGCTATAATAGTCAACATAGTTCATGCTAAAAATATTTTTTAAAATCACTACTGTGTCTGTAAGAGGCTTGACTAATTTTGATGGAATATGCTAGAAGCTTATTTTTATCCTGATATACAGAGCAGAAAGAAGATTTTGGCTTTAATGAAGCATCATAGGCAGAAAAGATAGATGAATCTTGATTAAGTTAGTTAATTAGAAACCATGGATCTGATTAGCCAGTTTTGGGTGACTATATCCTTAACTTTCTCATTTAATCTTGGTATTAGGAGCATTGCTTTAGTTTTATTAGATTGAAAATTCTGAGATTGATCATGTAGACACAATTTTTAGCTCCTAAAATTAGGCATTTAAAAACTGTGATTCCTTTGGAACCTGAAATTCTAATTTATCAAAATCTGAGACAACTTTAATCCAAACTGACAGAACATTTAAGATGCTCATTCAATGAAGTGTCGACTACCATGGAATGTAAATATTAAGTTTACGTCCAACAAATGGTAATTAAATTTAAAATACCAGATTTGAATAACCTTAGGATTTCTAAACAACCTCTGTTTCAAGATAATCTGACAAATCATGGGGCCACATTTCCAATCTAAGAACAACAGAATTTTGAATCTATCAGTTACCAGGCTCATGACTGACATGTATATGTATATGCTTTGAAAGCAAAATATTTAAGGTAAAGTGACCTATCAACAATTCATTTATGAATTGGAGTCCTAACTAAAACAAAGAGGCAAAAACAACTGGGATCCAAGAAAGCCTACTTATCCTTTTAGGCTTAGTAATTATTCAGTAAATGATTAATTGTATTATGCTGATATATACACTAAATAAAGATTCAGTGCAAATTTTAAATTTTCCAGCTTCTTCATTAGAGTGAGAAAAGAAAGATTTTAACCTAAACGTCACTGTAAAATTCCGTACACCATATCAAGTGGTTGGATTATACTGGGCTATGATAGACTTTGTGATAATTCCAAGTGACTGCCTCATGAAAGTTTAAACAGAATCATTAAATACCTGTAGTAAGATCCAGTATTTGCATTACTCATGTATACGCAATAGTGAATTTGAATATAATCATCCTAAACTCAAGTTTGAAGTTAGTTGACTAACAATAGCACAGTCTGACCAGGCAGTTTAACTGGTTCAAATTGTCCAGATTATATTTAGGAAGAAATATTTTCCTAACACTAGTTTTGATGTGATCTTTTGTCTTTCAGACCCAGGAGCACATAGAAGAAAGCAGAACTGGATGGGCTGGTGGAGTATGATTTTGCTATCTTTTTCTTATATTTTAATGAAACTTGACAGATTCTCGGCTATGGAAAGACTATTTGAAATGTATCTAAACTTGGGACTACTTGTTTTCATAGAAAAATAAGGTGGTCACAAAGGTGGTGACACCTTAGTGATTTTGTGTCAGACAATTTCAATCTCTATGTTTTTAGAATTCTGTTGAGAACCAAAAATTAAGGCCTAACCTCAAGTTTTTTTTCGCTGACTCTCTGATATCCTTAACTAATATTATTTCTTGAACAAATAAAGTGAAAACATTTTTCAAAAAGGAGCTCAATCCCTGATATGTTTTTAAAAATCTTAATAATTATTAGGCATTTAAATCCAGGAAAATGAAAAAAAAAAGATTGTACATCTTTGGTAATTTAAAGTCACTTTATCTCTTACTAAGTTTTACGCAACTGAACTAAATTTCATATTCTAGTTTTTAAGTAAACAGGCATCCAATCAAAAAATTTGTGTTTTGTTATATTTGTGATCACCTATATATAGAGTTTTTGGACAGGTTTATTCGGTGATTTGTGAGGACTTTTCAGTGGAAAAAATCATATATTAGAGAATATTGACTATTGTATATACTTTATGAAGAATACAAAATACGACAGAGAATAAGCAAATGTTGTGTGGATGCTGCCACTTATAACAAACGTATGATTGAATTCAGCCAGCACTGGGTGGGGATGGGATGGAGAAGGCTATTTCTCTGAGATCTCGATATATTATGTAAAGAGAAAGGAAACTCTTAGGGCCTGGATTAGCACATTAACCCATGACACAAGGATGATAAAGAATTGTGAAGTCAATTTTAGGATAATAGATCATGTAGAAATTCAAACTTAAAATGGCTAAGGATAAGGTACATTGCAAAGTATAAACCCTGAGATGTTAAAAACTCTTTGCTACACACTTTTCTGGGTCCAGTGATAGTGATAATAGCCTAAATGTTGTCATATTTTAACTCTGTCTTCAGTTTTAGAGACTTCAGTTTTATTCAGTAGCTAGAGAATAGTTGTAATCTGATTACTTTATTAATTATATGCAGTAAATATAAATTACATTCTGAAGTAACAAGGTAACAAGACTATGTGCATAATTCAGAAAAAATTAGGGAAAGTCCTATTTGATTTTTTTCCTTGTCGCTGTGCTAAATATCAGTATTCAGTGAAAGAACAGTATTATCTAAATTTTCTTTATTATTTATCAATTAGAAGCTCACCTTCCAGATTATTTCCTAGATTAACACTTGAAAACCTGAAAAGGGGGAATTGCTAATCCACTCCCATGGCAAAGATTTTCCAGTAGAAAATGAAGAATGCATGCTTGAAAACTCCCTTTAGTTGTGTTCCCCATGATGGTAATATAACTAGAGCTCCTATTAAGCTATATGGATGATGTAATTTTACAAATATATCACCAATGATACAAACAATCCTCTCAAAGACATTACCTTCGGGATCTGTAAACATTTGTTCTGAAAATGCTGCCAATGTTCAAATCACTGACACATTTTGGAATGCATCTTTTGAAATGTTCTGTTTATATTTATCTTGAGGTCAACAATTGTATCTTATTAATTTTTAAAATCTGTGTAATACCAATCTTGCATTCTCAACAAATATTAGATGCATGAATGGATGAATGGATAAATATATTACTTAATTGCCTTCTAAGGCTGCAGAACATTCTTTTAAGTACATTCAGAGGAGGCGAATTTATGCCCTTTGAGAGAAGATGAGGTCCCAACATTAAATCAAAAGTCATGGGAACCAGTTGTGGCTCAATTGGTTGGGCTCTGTTTTACCACATGGGAGGCCCCAGATTCGGTTCCTGGGGCCTCCTGGAGAAGGCGAGCCGCTGCGAGCAGGCAAGCCACTGTGTGGTGAGCTGACTCAGCGGTATGCCGCAGCAGGGGAGACAAGCAGACACAGAAAAACGCAAAGCAGATGAACAGCGCGAGCACAGGCAGCAAGGGGGGGATATATAAATTAAAAAAAATAAATCTTAAAAAAAAAAAAGTCATGCTGAACTAAATCGAGCAAATAAATGAGTTACTTATCCCGGGCATGTGATTTTGTGCCAGATAATTTTAATATATGTAGATTTAGATTCGGTTGGGAACAAATTATTTTTCTAATGCACTAGTCTCAGCCTCTTAGGATTTAGCGTATAGTCAGCAAGCCTTCTAAGTTCCAGAAGACGAATTGTTAGAAATAATAGCTGAGCAATAATAGCTTTCAAGAATAAGTTCACACCCTCCCATGGTGACTGCCTTGATGGGGTCTTTCATTAGGTGCTAGACATTCTGACAGGCCTTTTGGAAAAGTCAGGCACACTTTATATAGTCATAACTCATATATGCTGTGCAGCTTCCTTTGACCTATTTTCAAACCAATGACGTAATGAAATAAAACAGAGGCAACCTAGAAATATGTATGGATTTCAGACATTTGTTCAAGTGATATTCGAAGTCTCTAGGTAAAGCCTCCTAGGGTAATCATAAAAGTATACATTCAAAAAGCACTTTAGAGAAGTGGTTCCTTTAGAATTTAACAAAGAGGTTTAAACTGAAAAAGGCCTTCAGAGATCACCCATGAATAGAAAAATGAGAGTAAATAACTTGCTAAAGCTAACTGACCTGTTAGTTGCAGGCACAGAACTAGCAAAGAGGTTTCAAGTGTCTTAATTTGGAGAAATAACTAAACTTCTTTGGTATTTGATCAGAAAAATAGCAACTACAAATTCACTTTAAGTAAGTTGCTTTGTTGCTTTGTAGGAAATAGCTGAAACGGAGGATTTAGTCAAAGAACTTTGCATTTAATCCCTTAAATTTGTCAAACAAGCACTAAAAGCATAATGCTTAGACTACAAAATCACCCTTGAATTATTTTAAAATAATTAAGCAGAATACTTTCCTTTAGGCTCCGGCAAAATCTCTTGGTTTAGGAAAAAAAGAATTTTCTACTAGATGTTTAAGTCTATGCTTCAGAGTGGATGTGGCTCAAGCGATTGACACTTGCTTCCCACATGGGAGGTCCCACATTCACTCCTTGGTGCCTCCTAAAAACAAAAACAAATGAGAAGAAAACAAATGAAAAAAAACCAGCTCAGGAGAGTTGATGTGGCTCAGTGATCTGAGTGCTGGCTTCCACATAGGAGGTCCCAGGTTCAATCCCTGGCCCGGTACCTACAGAAAAAAAACAAAAGTCTATGCTTTTGCTGGGTGTGGACTCAATTTAGGCATCAGCCTTAAGACGGACCTCAGCAAGATATTAAATGGTATATAAAGCAAGAAAAATATTTCAAATGGCTTTGCATTTCACATAGAGATGAGCAACTTATCAGAAATCTAAGCGTGATAAAAGGATCGGTGAAGGGGCCTTGTTAAAACTGAGGACGCCCAGGTTGTGTGTGCTTATCTAGTGTCCACCTGTGACTCACCTTGAAGAAGCACTTAATGCAAAATGCATTAAGGGCCCCGGCTTTGGCAAAGTGAATGCGGAAATATTTCACACTCTCTTTACCTCACCCAAGTTACCTGCTCTTTGAAAGCCCCTTTCTTAGATGTGTGCAATGAAAAGGGAGAAGATAATGGTCTTTGCTTAGCAGAAATATTCTTCCCGTTTGCCTGTTTGCCTGATCTGAAAACATAATACCTCTGCTCTATTTTTTTTTGAATTTTCAATGAAAATGTAATTTTAAATTTTAATCTAGAACACAACCTTTTAAAAATAACTGAATGCCAATGTAAGGAGAATTTTTTTATTGTAGTAACTTAAAATATTGTGAGAGCCAGTCTCCATTTTAGTAATTAAGACAACTAAGAACAAGTTTTCATCTCTCACACTGAGGAGTGAAAGGAAGATATTGTAAAGAGGTCACTAGTAAGTAAGTTAATCAACACTTGGCAAACAGGGCAAAACATCTTTCTGAAATTAAAAAAAAATGCCTGTGTCAAAGACCTATATTAGTGAAATTGCATCTACAAAATTTTGAATCTGAGTTTCCTATTCCTGGCCTCCTGACTCTCAATTTTACTTAGGGATATTAGTCTTCTTTTACAAAATCCCTCAAAGTCTGGTCTTATTAGTAATGAAACTAATGAGAGAGTCATGTAAAGAGAGAACAGTTTCTCATTCCATTGTTCATTTTGTTAAAGCTTTATCTCTTCTGTGCCAATGTGATGAGACTTGGGGCTGCCATAATAAATTCCCACAGACTTGGTGGCTTAAAACAATGTATTCTTTCAGAATTCTGGAGGCTGGAAGTCTGAAATCAAGGTGGAAGCAAGCCATTCTCTCTCTGAAGTCTCTGGGGATAGTCGTTCTGGTGGCTCCCAGCCACCTTGGCATTTTTGGACTTGTAGTTTTAGCCTATCTCTGCCTCCGTCCTAACGTGGCCTTCTTCTCTAGGCCTCTGTGGGTCACCTTCTCTCCTTATTAGGGTACCAGTCATTAGGTTTAGCGCCCACTGTAATCCAGCATGAGCCCATCTCCATCCTTATCTTGATTACATATGCAAAGACTTGATCTCTCATCTTCTATGGTTCAAGGACATGGGTTTTGGGGGCACATTAGTAATCCAACACAAATATGACACAACCTCAGATAAGTTGCATTTTAATGTCATGCAACCATAATCATTTTAAGAGACATAATTATCAATGTTACCCAAAAAAGGCATCAAGCATCAGATTACAGGTAGGACCATCATGAGAGAAGCTTATGGTGACCTCCCTTGTTTACTTCCAGGTCAAAGATAGGCTCCAGAATGGGTATCAGCAGGCAAGGAATTTGTGGCTAAAGATATCAGTAGACTTTTGGTTGTTTAGAACTGCTTGACAGCATTCTAAAAGATTTGAAGGTCTTGGTTTACTGTCACGTGAAAGGGCACCAAGCAGAGAGAGAATGTTTTGGATTATTTACTCCACATTACCTATCTCATGTAGCTCTTTCACCACTTTGCTATCCTTTTCACCACCCAATGATTATGGGAACAAGAAGCCAGCAACAAAACTAGTCCATTTATTTTTTAATTGGAGCAACAAAGGAAACTACTGTCTGGAATTTAGTTGATGATTTTTACAGAATTTCAGTTATCCATATCATTTAGGATGTTGAAGCATGCCTTGCTTTGTTCCAGGGCTTGTTAGTTAGAGCTGGATACCAGAGACCCCTTAGATCATTAGGTATTTCCCAGCAGGTGCTCAGCATGACACCCTAAGGAGAGGTCAAAGGAGGGCAATGAAGTTTACTCTGTTCCCTGACCTCAAGGAGTAAATCTCTCTCATTTTGGGATATTTTAGTTTCCTAAGCTGGTCAAGCAAATACCATGAAATGGGTCAGGTTAAACAACGGGGGTTTATTTGCTCATGGTTTGAGTTTGAAAAAAAGTTCAAATCAAGGCGTCATCAAGGTGATGCTTTCTCCTGAAGACTGGGTGCTCTGAGGCTGGCTGCTGGCGATCCTTGGTCCTGGGCTCCTCTGTCACATGGCAGTGCACGTGGCTGCCTTTCCCAGCCCCTCTGTTCTCTTCTGGGTTCTGTTAAATGAAGTTTCTGGCTGCTCCCTCTCTGGCTTTTTCTCTCTGTATCAGAATTTCATTTGGCTTATAAAGGACTCCAGTAGTAGGATTAAGACCCATCCTAATTGAGTTGGGCCACACCTTAACTGAAGTAACCTCATTAAAATGTTCTACTTACAATGGGTTCGCAACCACAGAAAGGGATTTGATTTAAGAATGTGTTTTTCTGCTGATGCTTCAAACTACCACATGGGGGAACACTTTTCTCTCAACGTCCAGACCCCGTGCCCCAATTAAAAACTGTGGCTAGCAGACATGATATTTTAATCTTTAAAATGTCTTCACTGAATCATCAGCATTGGATGCTTGCCATTAGACAAATCAAGAATTAAAAGGGCTCTAAGCTTTAATGAGAGTCACACTTTGGTCAAATATTAAAATTTTGAAGTTTCACTTGGCTAAATATCAACATTCATTTGCAATTCTTTTAACTCTTGTTTCAAACTACGGAATCTCAGAACATAGAAATTCATTGCAGGGATATGTAGTAGCAACAAATCAAGCAGAAGTTGGGATGTTTAAGTGCCTGACAGGATTACTAGAAATGTCGACCATCTAAAGAAAGGAATTTCAGTGTGAGTGTTGGAAAGGGGAGAGGTAAAGCATTCTGATTCTACAAACACAGCTATAAACTGCTTTAAATAATCTGTAGTTCCAGCTCAGTTTGTCTTTTGAACATAACCTCTGTTAATTCCTTTCAGTTCTTTGTTTCATCACCAGTTTTCAGCTATGATGCCATTTCATATTACAAAATATTTAGTGACAAGGATGGCTACAAACATATTCACTATATCAAAGACACTATGGTAGGTTCCTTCCAAGATTTATCTCCTCAAAGATCATTCACTTGAGGTTGCTCAAATAACGCTGAGCTTCACACAACATAATGTTTGTCTTTTTATAGGAAAATGCTATTCAAATTACAAGTGGCAAGTGGGAGGCCATAAATATATTCAGAGTAACACAGGATTCACTGTAAGTATTGCATGAGGCTTGATGCACCATTCAGGTTTTTAATTGATGAATGTACAAATGATATGTCATCACCTGTTTTAGTTGGATTTTTTTTTTACTTTATAGTTTTGTTCAGACAGCTGTGATTTATTAAGATGGCACATTCTTAAAAACTAGTTAACATGATTTCCTTTTGGAAAGAATATCTGGTAGGTGGTCATTTCTATTTTGATATTTGGTAGATAATTATATATGATTTATAAAATGTTTAAAATAACAACTGATTTTACTCTTCAGCGCTTGGAGCAATGAGCAAGCTTTAAAAGTGCATGGAGGGCAACACACAGAGTTGGAAATTCTTTTGTAGCTATTCACTATTATATAAGTACACAATTATTGTCTATAACAGCGATTATTTATTACAAAGTTACTGTGTACCAGATAATGTGATATACAAACGATTATCCTAGGTTATTCAAAAATTTAATCAACTTGGCCAAGGGCAAAGAGTTAGTGACAGAACCAGGATTCAAACCTTGAGCAGATGAACTCAAAGGCTCTTGTTAACTTCAGTACTGACTATATTTCTTCTAGTTCTGTCATTTTCAGTCCATCCTGCATACTGTCTAAATAAACCATCTTAAGACAATCATTTACAATAAAACTTCTCTAGTCAAGAACGTTCATTCCCTTCACCTCTAATAAAGATTACATTCAGGGGCACTCTGAGCATTTGTAATCTGCCTGCCAGAAGTTGTACTGCTAAGAGGGAAAGGCAGGCTCGATAGGCTAACTAGCAAGAAACCTATTGCCAATCTATGGGATTCTTTGAATAGTGAGCGAAGGTGTGTGGACTTTATATTGAGCAGGCATTAAAATCGCTTGAGTAGAGGGAATGATAAAATGGAAACAGGTGGGGGATTAATTTCAGGCATATTATGTTCAGAAGGAAGAGGATGACTGCTGGTAGGAAGATTCAGCTGTGGTGGTAAGCCAGGCCTGAGGCCTTAGAGGCCAGAACTAGAATCCTGACAATGAAATGTTGACTCATTGAGGAAAACTATGTTGCCTTCTTTCTTAGCATCCTTAGCACTGTAACACAGTGCCTGACATGGAATAGGAGTTCCAAAAAATATTTAAGTGAGTAAGAGGAAGGGGGATATGGTAAAGACAGCATGAAGGCTCAAGGAAAGCTCAACAGGACTGGTGAATTACTCTAAGTGAGGGAAAAGGGAAAGGAAAGAGGAAGTGTGGACCCTGTTGCAAACCTTAGAGATGAAGAGAATTGTGGAATCTTTGACAGTTAACAAGAAAGCTGCAGGGAGCTGCTTGGGAACGGTGCTGAGTAGTTGTAGTCAAAGAAAGTTTGAGATGATGTGAGAAAGGCAAGTGAAAGTGATGATCAAAGTCATGTGAAGATAGCAAAGACCTGGAGAAAGATGATAGTTCAGAAGAGAAATTTCATATTAGCAATGAGTTGGCTTATGTTGCCTTTTCCTTTTACTTGGGAATAACAAGGTTTTTGTGATGTGAGGAAAAGCAGTACCTGGACCTTGTTGAACAGTTCTGAAAATTAAAAAGTTGGTAAACAAATCGTGGTTACTCCAAACTTTCACACCCTATTATGCTTTTCCTTGGGGAAAAAGAAAAGGATAATTCTTTTGTGGTATTCAGATGAACTCAAAGAGGAGTAAAAATAATATCTCTAAATTGAATTTCCCACTTCATGTCTGGAATAAGACTAGTTAGAACTGAGAACGGGATACATAAATAACAAGTTATTTTCTCCTGTGACTTGTTTTGCATCTGGGTAAATTAACCTTACCCCTTTGTGTGGGATTCTAGCGTGGATGAGTTTTTGCTGATTTTTAGTATCTATCTACTGCCAGGGCTCCTGTAAACTAAAATCAAAATGTGTTCAGAGTTACAAATCAAATTAAATCATGTGATACACAGAACTCAGTAAACTGTTATTCATCATGGAAAGGGAAAGGTGTGATATTAATCAAATATCTTAATTTATTTTGTGCAGTCATTGATTCATGAATCAGAATAGAATATCCCTAACATGAAAAACAGTATTCAGCATAATTTAATCTTTCTCTGATGATGTGGAAGTCAGAGTACTCAAAATTCAATATTACGAGCAGTGCTAATTTGTGTACATACATGCCAGTTAATAAATAGTTTAGATGACTGTTGGATTATATTGTTTACTAGTATTAGTTTTAATACTAATAATTCTATCATCATTTGATCATCAATGCTTATTTAATAATTTCTGTATATATTTTCAGGTTTTACTCTAGTAATGAATTTGAAGGCTACCCTGGAAGAAGAAATATATACAGGTAGTTTATATTAATTCATTCTGGAAATTTTATATATTGATATTTGAATGAAATTATGTCAGAGTTTTCAAGGGATATAGAATATTTTTTTAGAAACTTAAATGTAAGAAAAATCATTTATGAATTAAGATAACATATTCAAAAGATATTGTATACTATATCAACAGAAAAATTATATACCCCCCAAATGTTGGCCAGCTCAGAATGTTTGTTTTCAAAAGGAAAAACCAAGAAATTCTGTATAAACTGATATTAACATGGCACTAAACACTTCAACCCAATATAAAACCAGTTTAGGACCTTCATTCATTAAATCAATGAATTTATGAAGTACCTACTGTGTATCAGGCATTGTAAGAAATGCCATAATTTGTCATTTCTTTCACTAGGCATAGGTCTATAATGGTTGGAAGTAATTCATCTTCATTATATTAGTATTTAAATTCAGTCCAGTAGTCCCCTTGGTGGTTGAAATGGTATCCTCAACACACCCTTCTGGATGTGGAAATAAAATACGTTTCCATGTGCTGGAGTTGACTATATGCCTGGCATCTTTTTAACTGCTTTCCATATGTAATCTCTTTTAATCCCCAAAACAACTCTATGACACAGATGATGTCAGAGCTAGGACTTTTACCTGGGCATGCTGACCCCTGACCCTTTGCTTTTAACTGCTTCTCTAATGTTTCCAAGATTACACCAAAATATGAACATGAATTTTTGGATTCAAAGCCAAGAATACTCACCATTAGAGAAGAAAGAGGAAACTTTCCCTGTGCCTCTTTCCTCTGTTCCCTCCTGGATCATGGCTCCTTCTCTGTTAGGGAGAATTCCTCTCTGGAGCCAGCGATGTCTCTGGCCACCTCCTGCCATGCCCAAAGGCAAGGTCGGGAGGCAACCACAGAAGGAACACAGAGGTTCCAACCCTGCCCCTGCCCGGGGTCACACCACACAGGCTCCCTCAATTGGGTTCTGATTCTGAGGGTCTGGGGTAAGGTCCAGGCTTTGTATATTAAAACTCACCCAGGTGGGGAATCACACATAGGGCCCTGCTGGAGAGAGTGTGGCATCCATGTGGTAGGTGCAGATAGCCTGGAGTAGGAAGCTGTGGAGGGAGCATTCCCAGAGGAGCTGCCCTGAGCCCAAAACCCAGCAGGGAGGAAGGAAAGAAATAGTAGGCACTTAGAAACATGGTTTCTTATTTCTACTTTGATTATTACTAATTTCCCCTTCCAGGTATATAATAAGAAACGGAAGTCTTTTTTGGTGATCCTGCCATATATTCCTTGTATGTTTTGCCGTGGGACAGAAAAAGAGAGATGGGAAGATCCAGAGCTATGCATTCCAAAGCACTCTGTAAAGAGTAGGAGATCTATGGTTACAGGAAGTGAGTCCCTCACGCCCAATCGAGGTGTTTGATTTTTCTCCCACTCGAGGAAAACCACAAAGGGCTTCTCCCTTGAGGTCTGTGCCTACGCACGCGAAGACAGATAAAAAATCAGGCTACACTGAAATACTGTGATTCCCCTTTACTTAAATGATATTGGCAACAGAAAAATAGAGTGGGTTTGATGTCAATATGTAAATTAGTCATTTTACATGGAGTAGTACATTTTGATAAATACAATCTCAAAATTTCAGTTTTATTTTCATTTCCTAGAATTAGCATTGGAAGCTATCCTCCAAGCAAAAAGTGCATTACATGCCATCTAAGGAAAGAAAGGTGCCAATATTACACAGCAAGTTTCAGCGACTATGCCAAGTACTACGCACTCGTCTGCTACGGTAGGTAATGCACCTGAACTTGGACACCGCTCTCCCTTCCCCCGTGCTCTCCTCCTCCTCACCACCATCCGATTCTTAGCTATAGGGCACTTGTTACTTGCCAGGATGTTTATTTGTATTATCTCATATAATCCTCAGGGAAAATAATGGGAAAAAATAGGTAAGAAGGTATTAATATCCCCGTTTTGCAGGTGAGGCAGGTGAGAGCAACTTTCGAAAGGGCCACACTGCTGGCAGGTAACCAGGCCAGGAAACTAACACAGTTCTGTTGACTAAATCCCATGCTTTTAACCAGCATGTTACACAGCACTACCAAGGTGGAAGCAAACATTATCTAGCAAGTTTGAATACAGCAGGATCAGAACAATACCCTAAAAAGAAGCATTCTCTGATAAAATGCTCCTGGACTTTGGCCCCATATGCCTGGAGAAACGTCAAACTTCTACAGCCAGAGGAAAGAACATTGGCCTTGAAACCTGAGGGTCCTTGGAAACCAGGGATTCTTTGGACTATAGTTTCAATTTGGATGGAAAACAAACCTTTGTCACCCAGTATGTCTTTTCTAAAATTGGAAAACATAGTAATTAATTCATGCACACACACACAAAAAATCACAGGTAATAAAGCATACAAAACATTTCCTAGTTAGTTAAGCCATGTGTACATGTAGTGACTAATTTATATCCAAATAATTTTATTTTATGCATAGCATTTGTATCTATAGCTTGAACATTTGGCAAGCAATACAAGAGGTGAGGTTAGGCAAGGAGTAGATTATTGAGCTATGCTGGGGTCTTAGTAGTTATCATGGGGATTTAGAGAGCTGACTCGGGAAATCTCTAATTCTCCATTCTCTGGACCCTGCTCCAAGTTAATACTCAAGTTGCCAGGGGTGGGTGGAGACTTGAGAGGGGAAGAGTTACAAAGCGCATGCCTCTCTCATGCTTCTGGTGCCAACTCTATTGTGGGGAAGAGAGGTAGAGAACAAATGGGGTCAAACTGGTTGGGATCTCTGCTCAGCTGCAGAGGACCCCAAGGCTCCTTTTACTTCCCAGGACAAAGGCCACTCTTTCAAACCATTTCCCTCAATCCAGTCACTTGGCCCCAGAACCTCAGCCACAGCTCATTTGATTACATGGAAATGAATAAACATTTTGACCCAGATGCTCCCTTGAAGATGGCGCAAGATGTCAGTGTGACATACCACTTTCCACCAAAATGTTTGCTCAGTGGCATCTTTGAAATGTTGAGATTGTTGTTCATGACCATATATGCTGATTGTAGTTAGAGCATTTAAAGGTAAACATGTCCCTTTCAAATGATATGCAACATTGCTCAACCCAAGCTATGTATCATTCGACAGACATTGAAAGCTTAGATGCTAGGCACCTAGTATCACTGAGCTAACTAACCGCACCGGATCATCTGTTTATCTCTTCTAGGAGGCAGGCACTGTTATCTTTTAATCTTTATATTCCCAAGACCAGGAAGAATGGCGAAAACATACTGAAGATTCAATGCTTGCTGAATGAACATAGGTGCTAGGGAATGGGAAAGCATTACTGCCTTTTGCAAAGTCTACCCAAAACTCATTTTATGCAATAGCGACATCAGTGACCTTGCACTTACATGCACATTTCTATTTGTGTGCATTCTATGTTTGTATAATGTTTTAGCACTTTTTAAAAGCCACATTTTGTATCACTCTGTCCTCCTAATATCTACTTGAGTGTAGATAAGGAATCTAAGACCAAGCTCTCCTCAAAAGTTGATGGAAGGTTCCTTTCCTTTCTAGAACTTGAATCGCCTGACTTTTCCACCACTCACTCTTCCTCGGCAGTATGGTAATTTCCCATTTAGCAAAAAATATACTGTGTGGGAAGCACCACATCATCTGGTGTTTTTGAAGCTCCAGTAAAATGAGTCACTGCGCCATCATAGGAAAAACCTTGAAATTTTCCCTTTAGAACTAAGAGTAAAGCCTCATTATATAACCTCAAACTCTCCAGAGGGATGGCGAGTAAATCCCAGATTATAGAATTAAAGCAGATAAAATCATTTTGGTGATGCTAATGGAACAAAAGCCATACAAAGTAGGAATTCCTGGCAGTGTATGCTCCTCTGTTAGGACAGCACACTCAGGACACTCGTGCCATGATCAGCCAGTCACTAGTTTGTCTCATAGTTTGGGGGAAAAAAGATACTCCATTTGTCACTACCAGAACTGCACGTCCATGAATTTTACACAGAGTGGATGCTGATTGACTAAAGTCTAGATATTTCTACCTGTGTCTAATTTCCCTACATGCTGGCCAAAAATATAGGTGTGCTGATCCCTTTTTTTTTTTTAAGTTTTTTTATATTATCTGTGCTGATCACTTTTAATAACTTTGAAGAAAAGCTGACCAACATTAAGATATCCACAATTAAATTCCATAAAAATCCAAGACTCCACACAATAAAGAATGGTTAGTTTTGGGGAGAGCCTAATAAATAAAATCCCTTTGCCTCACTCCCAGGTGTGAAACTGGTGAAGTTAGATTGAGGAGCCAGGAAGAAGGAGATGAAAATGTTAGCTTTATTATTGTTAAAGGCCCATTGGAAAATATGGCTAAGTTGTATGGCTTCCTCATATTGCACCCCAGAATTAAACTTACTCACACAAACATGGGTACCACTGGACAGCCACAGAGGTCCCAGTGGGGCTGGCCCTGTTGCACCAACAGCTCTGAGGGACAGATCAAAAGCATGTTCTCTGCAGGCAGAAAGATGCCAGGAGAGAGGTGGATGAAGGAGCTGCTCATACCCAGGTCTTCTCCCGGAATTCCGCCAAAAAGTCCCTCATCCTCTGCTTGAGTGGAGCTCAGTGTGCTACTCCCATCAAGGACACACACTCCATCTATAAGGAAGCATGAGAAGTAGCCAACCACTTCTACTGTCAACCACCTGTTCGCTGCTCTTAGCCCATTGACTACCTGAACAAATGTTTTCTTTAATAGTGTATTTCCAGGAGTTATTTTATTCTTTGGTTCAAGTAAGTTATAGATAATTAGCATTTATTTATATAGGTCTCATTAAAAAGGCAAATTTCTGCACAAAGAACCTGAATCCCATGTTGGAATACATAGTAAACACTGGTGTGCTACCCAGATCCCCTACCTTCAGGATGAACCACTCATTTCCCCGGCTGCTAAGAGTGCTACTGGCTGCCAGCTCACCACTGGGTCCTCCCTCTGGAGACTTCCCTTGTCAGGCCACATGCTGGGGTACAGAAGCCCACATCATTGCCCCAATTTGAGCCTACTCTGCCAGCCATCCCAGCTCCAGAGGTCACTATGGGAT
>PVKH010012909.1:0-17076 GCA_004027955.1 Chaetophractus vellerosus
TATCCACTGGGCTATCCAGTCGGCCCCTGCACAGTTTTTTTTTTTAAATTTTATTTATTGAAGTATCACTCATACATAAACATACATAAACAATAAGTGTATGGCAATAGTTGTTAACTTACAAAACACACTTACAAAATGTCATATAGGGATCTCATATCTCACCCTATCACCAATGCCTTGCATTGTTGTGAAACATTTTTAACTAATGATGAAAGAGCATCCTCAAAGTATTACTACTAACCAAAGCATCTTACATTTGATGTATTTTTACCCCAACCCACCCTATTATTGTTATTTTTATATCATTTATACACGAGTATACATAAACAGTAAGTGCATAGTAAAAGTTGAAAACTTACAAAGCAAACAAGCATAACATCATAAAGGGGTCCCATACATCAATCCACCACCACTTTGCATTCCTGTGAGACATTTGTTACAAATTATAAAAGAATATCATCAAAATCTTGCTCCTAATTATAGTCCATATCTTACATTTGGTGTATTTCCCCCAACCCACCCTATTATTATTTTTTAAAATATATTTTTATCACAGAAGTTGTGAACTTACAAAACAATCATGCACATGTGCAGAATCCCCATACAATACCCCTCCATCAACAAACCACACCGTGGTGGAACATTTGTTACAGATTATGAGATAATATCATCAGACTATTACCACTAACCATGGTCCATAGTGTACACTGGCACACTATTTCCATACTCCACCATTATCAACATAGTACATCTTTGGCATAGATGCATGAATATTACAATATTGCTGTTAACCATAGTCCATAGGTCAAACCAGCTGTATCCTTCCCATTCTTCTCCACATTCCCACCACTCTGCAATAGTGACATATGTCTTCTCTAGCTCACAAAGGACAATCTTGCATCTGTACCATCAACCACAATTTTCATCCACCTCTGGGTTTACTGTGTTACTCAATCATTAGATTATTCTTTAGCTTTCTTTCAATTGACATTTGCATCCCTAGACTACCCTTTCCAGCCACGTTCCCATTTATAAACCACCTGTTACTCACTATAATGTCTTACCATCAACTCTGTACATCCCCCCACTTTTACAGTAACATTAATTAAAACTTGTACATCCATTAAGCATCAGTAGTCCATCTCTGTCCTCCTCTTATCTCCTTTAAGAATCTACCACCTACCACCAGGTCTTGAAGATGTTTTCCTATATTTTCTTCTAGAAGCTTTATGATTCCTATTTTTATATTAAGGTTTTGGATCCATTTTGAGTTAATTTTTGTGTAAGGTATGAGGAAGGGGACCTCTTTCTTTCTTTTGGCTATGGATATCCAGTTCTCTCAGCACCATTTGTTGAATGGACTGTTCTGCCTGGGCTGGGTGGGTTTGAAAGGCTTGTCAAAAATCACTTGACCATAGATGTAAGGGTATGTTTCTGAACCATCAATTCAGGTCCATTGGTCTTTGTGTCTGTCTTTATGCCAGTACCATATGTTTTTTACCACTGTAGCTAGGTAATATGGTTTAAAGTCGGGAAGTGAGAGTCCTTCAACTTTGCTTTTCCTTTTTGAGATGTTTCTGGCTATTCCTTTATCATTCCAAATAAATTTGATAATCATGTTTTCCACTTACTTAAAAAATGCTGGTAGAATTTTTATTGGAATTGTATTGAATCTGTATATATTTTTGGGTAGAATTGACATCTTAATGATATTTGGCCTTCCAATTGTTAAGCATGGAATGTTCTTCCAATTATTTAGGTCTTTTAAAATTCCCTTTAACAATACATTGTAGTTTTCTGAATACAAGTGCTTTCCATCATTGGTTAAGTTTATTCCTAAATATTTGATTCTTTTAGTCACTAATGTAAATGGAATTTTATTCCCTGACTTTCTCCTCCGATTGCGTGTTACTAGTGTCTTTTAAGTCTGTTTCATCTAAGTATAGCTACTGTGTTTTTGTTGTTGTTGTTGTTACTGCATGTGTGGAATATCTTTTTCCAGCCTTTCACTTTCAATTTATTGGTATCTTTGGGTCTAAGATGAATCTCTTGCAGACAGCATGTAGTGGTGCATATTTTCTTATCCTTTCTGTCAGCTTGTGTCTTTTTTTGTTGTTGTTGTTACATATCCCCCCCTTTTCTGCTTGTTCTTGCTGTGTTCATTTTTGTGTCTGCTTTGTCTCCCCCAATTGCGGCGACACGCCGAGTCAGCTCACCACGCAGGCTACTTACCCCACTTGCCGGCGGCTCTGCTTTGCTCGCGGGTGACTTGCCCTGCCCGTGGCGGCTTTGCCCTGCCCATGGTAGCTCTGCCCCGCCCACGGCAGCCTGCCCTCTCAAGGCGGTCAGCCCGCTCTGAGAGGCCCCCGGGAACTGAACCAGGGCCTCCCATGTGGTGAACTGGCGCCCTATCCACTGGGCTACAGCTGGTCCCCTCAGCTTGTGCCTTTTGATTGGGGATTTTAATCCATTAACATTCAATGTTATTAATGTAAAGACAGTTCTTACTTCACCCATTTGGACCTTTGGGTTTTATCTGCCATATTTTATTTTTCTCCACTCTTTTGAGACTTTTAGTTACCTTTACTGATATAATCTTCATTTCTAGACTCTCCTCCAAGCCTCTCTCTCCTGTCTTGTCTTTTCAGATTGTAGCATACCCTTTAGTATTTCCTGCAAAGCTGGTCTCTAGGTTACAAGCTCTCTCAGTTTCTGTTTACCTGTGGATATTCTACACTCACCCTCATTTTTGCAAGATAATCTTGCCGGATATAAGATTCTTGGCTGGAAGTTTTTCTCTTGCTGTACCTTAAATGTATCATACCACTGCCTTCTTGCCTCCATGGTTTCTAATGAGAAATCGGCATTTAATCTTATTGGGTATCCCTTATTATGCATTACTTTTCTGTTGTTTCTCTCAGAATTCACTCTTTGTCTTTGGTATTTGACATTCTGATTACTATGTGTCTCGGAGTTTGTCTATTCAGATTTATTCAGATGGGAGTACATTGTGCTTCTTGGACACAGATAACTATGTCCTTCAACTGGGTTAGGAAATTTTATACCATTATTTCTTCACGTATTCCTTCTGCCCCTTTTCACTTCTCTTCTCCTTCTGGGATGCTCTTGTCACATATGTTTGCACATCTCTTGCTGTCACTTAGTTCTGGGACCTTGTTCAATTTTTTCCATCTTTTCTTCATCTTTTGTATGTTCTCTTTTGGAGGCCATTTCTTTAGGCTCACCAATCCTTTCTTCTGCCTTCTCATATCTGCTGTTATATGATTCCAGTGTATGTTTAATTTCACTTACTGCACCTTTCATTCCCATAAGACTTGCTTTTTTTCTTTGTATGCTTTCAAATTCTTTGTGCTCACCCAGTGTCTTCTTAATATCTTTAATCTCTTTAGCCATCTCATTGAATTTATTAAGGAGATTTGTTTGAACATCTATGATTAGTTGTTTCAAATCCTTTATGTCATCTGGAGGCTTATCTTGTTCCTTTAACTTGCCCATATCTTCTTGTTTCTTGGTATGGATTGTAATTTTTTGTTGGTGTCTTGGAATCTGGCTTATTTTTCTGGGTGCAGTTTCTCTCTTTAGTTTAGTGTTTTCTTGCCCTTTCTCCCTTGCTGGTTGTGTAGTAGGAGCCAAGGATGTAGTTGGTGCTATAAGCTGTGGAGGCTCAAGCTGCCTGCATTGCACCAGGGACTGATGAAGCTTCTCCTACCTTTCTTCTTTGCCAGGGGTAGGGACAGATCCACATTCGTGTGTAATAATCCAAGTCGTGGAGGCATAGACTGTAGTTGCCCAGAGAGAATGATGAAGCTTCACATCCCTTTCTCCCTGGCCTGGCAAGGATGGAGCTGCAGGTGTGCGCAGCAATCCATGCCATGAGGGTCAAAATGACCACAGTTGCCCTGGTAGACATCAGACTATTCAGTCTTTGCCAGCCAAATGTACCTGCAGTTATCTGGAAAGGCTGGTGCAGGTCCTGCCAGCTTTTTCCCTGCCAGAGCTTGGGCTGAAGCCTAGGCTTTGGCTGTAGTACGATCTGCCTGGAAAGAAGCCGGTCCCTACCATCACTCTGAGCTTCCCTTCATGCTGGGGGCAGAGTAAAAATGGTGGCTACTGGCCTCTTTCCGACTTGGACAGGTTCAAACTTTAGCTGTTTTTAGGGTTTTACTTTAGTCAGCCGAATTTACTAATCAGTAGCTGAAGTTGGTGGCCAATTGTCTCTTCCTCCCCTGATTTTGGGAAATGGAGCTTCCAACTCCAGCCATGGGATAGCTCTTGAGGCAGCTTATGCCACTAGAGTAGGATGGACACCAGCCTCTGTGGTATGGCTTGCAGTTTCCCAGAGAAGTGATGTGGGTTCTGCCAGCCTCCTTCCTGCTGGAGGTGTGGCTGGGCTTAGGCTAGAGCTGCAATCCAGTTTGGTTGGAAAGAAGCTGGTCCATACTGTCATTGTGATTTTCAGTCAGCCGTGCTTCCCCTCATGCCAGGGGCAGGGTTAAAATGGCAGCTACCAGCCTCTTTCTGACTTGGACAGGCTCAAACTTTAGCTGTTCTTAGGATTATACTGTAGCCCGCTGAATTTACTAATCAGTAACTGAGGTTGGTGCCCAACTTTCTCTTCCTCCCCTATTTTGGGGGACTCGAGCTTCCAATTCCAGCCATGGAATGGCTCTCAAGGCTGCTTGTGCAGCCAGTGGATGGGCATCGGCCTCTGGGGCGTGGAGTGCTCTACCTATGAAACTTCCCTGCAAATGTGTGGTCTCCTCCTTCCATTCTTTCAAGAATGTTGCAGGATGTGCTTCTGGTCTCCTGAAGCACCCAAACAGGCATTTTAGATAGCTCTGGGTGATTGCTAACTGCCCTGGAGCATGAGCTGACTCTAGGAGCTCCTTACTCTGCCATCATCTTGCTGGTTGTGACCTGAAGTTTTTTAAAATTTTAATTAGTTGTACCTGACATAATTAGCTCGTAATAAATGTTTATTAATGGAAGAAATAAATGTTGGCATATTTAAAACCCAAATGAGAAAGACGCATATTTATGGAGAAGAGAGACAGATTTTAGGATGGATGCCATACTGCTCAATTTTCCTGTTTTCCAATTAGGTTGAAAGGAATTAATCTTGAGGTTGAAATTTCAGAAAGATGGTAAAATGATAAGTGTTTGTAGTATGTGATTGTGTTTTGGTGTTTTAGAAAGATGATTCCAACATCATTCTATGTTTTTGGGCCTCTAAAATCACAGCACAGGAAAAAGATTATCAATAAATGAATTAATTCATTTAAAAGTTTATATTATTTTTCACCAAAGTGAAATACTTATAAGAAATTCAAATAATATTTTAAAAGTGTGTGATGATGTTAAGAAATAAAATATTCCCCATTAACACTTGAATTCCATTTATTGTATAATGGAATAAATTGGTTTCTTTCTGACCATTTTGCTTTCCATATAAAATTAATAATACTACTGTGTCAGTTTGAGTCCTCTGTGTAGCAGATACCGAAGGGGGATTATATGTACAAATGGTTTACTGGGAGTGAAACCTGTGAAGGGGAAAGGTGTATGAGGAATGGAGCAGGTGTAGCCTGGGAGAGCCTTCAGACTGCAGTGTGGGTCTGAAACATAATGGACATCCAGTGAATGAGGAGAGCAGAGAGAGAATGGGGTAGGAAGAACCTCAAGCAGCAGACCCACTTGAGAGAGTCTAAGCCAGGCCAATGGATATCCCTCAAGTGAATGTTTCCCCTAATTGGAATCCCATGGCCATTAGGAATAGCCTGGTTCCAGGATCCCTACAGTTTTCAGTCATTGGCTAGAAAGCTTGGGCTCAGCATGAACTCTGTAATGAATCCAGAGATGCAGCATCTGGAGGCTGTCCAGCATCTGGAGGCTGTCCATCAGCTATGCTCCTGGCAGCATTTATTTTGGGATAAATGTCTTGAAATAAAATTTGAGTGGGTCACCTCCATGGCTGACCCACATATGTATATATTTTACTGAATGAGATCATAGTATATATACTTCTGCATCTTGCTTTTGGCACTTTAAATCTATAAAGAAATTCTTCTATCATATTTCTAGATGCTGAGTAGTATTTAATTAGTATCTCCAGCACAATTTATCCAAATTAAGTAATTAAGTAATATATCTAATTACTTAATTGAGAAATATTTTATATTGACTGTAAATTGATATATTATAATATTTCATATTGGATTCTTGAGGTTTCAAAAATTTAATGACTTATTTTGTCATTACACATTCTTAGACATATTATATACCTAATATGCCTCTGAAACTTTAAATGAGCAAGGTAAAAGCCTTACATACCAAGACTACCTATCATGATTAGACATAACCTTATTCCCTGAAACTGGTAGTGGTTGTTTAAAGAAGAATCTACTGCTGTGCTTTTACTCTGTGAATTTTGTAGAGGTTTGATTTAATAGGATACAAATTATAGGGGTTGCCACCTTTTTTTAGCTAGTTGAAAATTTTCATTTCACTCATTGTACTTCTTTAACAAGATGCTTTCTGAACAATACCAGCTCTTGGTATACTTATATGAAAAAATATAGTCATAAGGTAGCATTTATTGGAGTAATAGGAAATTTCTGGTGCATATTATGAGTTTCTGAAAATATTTACTTAAAAGAAGCCTTTGCTTAAAGTCATTTTGGAAATTTTTATATAATTTGAACCCCTGGCTCTTTAGTACAGGTATGGGAAAAGATGAAATATTAGGAATTCCTGTAGATTCATAATTTCTAGGTTTCCGAGTGAATTTCTTGCCTCTGGAATACCTTAGTAGGAACATTTATTATATTAAAATTATTTTATCATTTGGACCTTACACAAAAATGAAAACTTTGATTTGGATAGAATTGCATTTATTTTGTGAATAATGTTTTGAAATAAAAAAGGATATTATGCTAATCTTCTATTACATAATAAAAGGAAATTGAGATGTGTGGAATTAAAACTTTTTGTAATATATTATACCATAATTACGTTGATAAACATGAATTCATTAAACTGGATAATTATCTAAATTAATTTAAACAATAAAGTTTGGGGTGGGAATAAAGTTGATATTGATAGATAAAGAACAGAAAGTGTAATATGAATATATACTTATAAATATATTCATATTTTGACTGGTAAATGTTAGCCAGAAAAACTTTCTTTTCGTGTTTATTTGCTTTTTGTACATTTACAATTTTAAAGTCAGGTGGGCCATTGAGCTTCTGAAAATATCTTCATTTCCACACAAAATTGTTTAATGGAATAAAACTAGTTATAAAGATTAGCATGTGATTTTAAAGAAAGCAAAACTTCTATATGATTGTACTTTCAAACTGTTGTCAGTTCTCCTGTGGTAATATTGATCTACACTCAAGTGCTAAGGGCCCACTTTTGTCTCTTCTGAATCCTCCCTACTCACCCTATTAAATTTTATTTACTGCTGTTTTTAGGATTACAGGGAGTGTAGTTTTCTTGAATTATAAAGATCTTTGAGATCATTTCACTCTTGAGACCACAGAAAACGTATTTTAATGTTAGCCCTGAAATTAATTATGCAAACAAAGAAAGAAAGGTATTGCTGTTCCCAAGAATTTAACTTGATGGTAAGCACTTAAATGTCGCTGAAATGAACTAAATTAGCTATTTATATATAAGAAAATGTATATAGCTCATAATTGTTTAAACTCTGGAAATGTGCCTCTCATAGAAAACATTACATGATCTATTTCATTCATTGATAGTTTAAATTAAACAAGTAAGTTTTTTTAATGCTTACTATATTCTAGACATTGTTTTGAGTGCTAGGGTACAGGAGAGAGTAAGACAAAGTCCCTTCCCGTGTGGACCTCACACTTATCAGCAGAGGCAGCATTAGGCTCGTAAGCAAATAGGTTGGTAAGGTAGTTTGAGTGATGAGGATAATCAGATGGGTGTGTGAGGTGTTTGTATGTGCTCAAACATAGAGTGATGGAGTAGGAGAACAAAACAATTTGATATATAGAATGATGGGAAAGTCACTTTGAGCAAGTGAAATTTAAATTGAGATTTGAATAACAAAAAGGAGCCAGCCATGTAGAAAGGCAGGAACAGAAGTTTCCTGGGTAAGCAAGAGTAAATAAAAGGGCCCCAAGGTGCAATTAAGCTCGATATGAACATTAAAGAGAAAATATAGGCTAATGTGGCTGAAGCAGAGCAAGCAGGGAGAATAACCTACTGTGGGATCAGAATGGTTGGGCTTAGTCCACTGCATTACTTTATTTGAATTTAATTCTAAATGTAATGGTAAGCCTTTCTAAGACTTCAAGGGAGGGGGTGATAAAAATACTAAAGCATACACTCTCACACAAACTCTCTTCAATATGTAGAAAAGATTGTAGAGGGAAGGAATAGAAGCAGGGAGTTTACTTAGAGGTCTTTGAGTTTTCTAAGCAAGTAAAAATGGTTACTAAGAGTTGAGCCATAGCTGTCTAATGAGGTGGTCTAACAATATAAATGAATTTTTCTTGTACATTCTCTAAAATGTATCCCCTGAAGAAAACTTTGAATGTTGTAACAGGTTCTGGTATAGTTCATTAGCAATACTCATTTTCAGATGCAGGAGGTTAATTGATTCAGAAAAAGCCATTTAAATACATCCAAAATATATCCCAAAATTTATAGTATTTTGGAAGAAAAAGGAGAGTGTGAAAACTTTTCAGAAAAAATAAAATATAAATTTATTTTAGGTAATAATTGCAACTATGGCTCTCATACATGAATGAAAAATGGTCAAATATTGATTTGGGGAAGTCATTTTCAGATGTAGAGATAAAATAGAAAGATATCATTGCTTTCCATCATACTCAGCTTTAAGAACACCATCATGAAGAAGACTTCTTGAAAGAAATATTGAAGGACTTTATCAAATTCTTCAAAAGCATACCCTGTGATATGCAAAGCATGTTCTTTTGTTACATAAATTCTATTATTACTATTCTAGTCAGATTTCTTTTCTTCCATAATTAACTGGTCTAAGCTTCCAACCTAATTTGTCAAGGACTTTGTGTGGACTTTGAGGAGTTTTACAACATCACTCTCATGAATTTAATGAAATCCTGCGCTTTTTGCATGCTTTGCAGTTTCACTTTACAGTGTATTACATTGTGTTTGTATTGCATTTTTGGTTGTTTTCATTAAAATCTCAACTCCTGAATACAATGATGTGGTTTCTGGGGAGACATGCTAGTAAGAACTGGGGTGAGAAATTTCAGTGAATATTAATTTTATAAAAAGTTGGTTTATTACAAAATATTTTCTAGTTTGAATCATTTTTGTTGCCCCACACAACATCAACTAACTTGGTTAGAACTAACAAAATCTTCCTTAATATTGTAATATTTTCCTATTTACTGGTAGGCTTTTTATAGTTTTTTGTATGTTTCTAAACTTGCTTTTTCGCCATCTGGTGTCAGCTAACAAATCTACTGTACTATTCAATGTATACGTTGCTGCCTAGCACACTTTTCTTTTTCCTTCTGCGTTTGTGTGGTGCTCAGGATGCTTGAGTTTCCGGTGATGTTTATATCTGAATCTATCTGAGCACTTAATATTCCTCTCTAGAATATGAAGGTTATCGTAATCATTTTTAACTGTAGATTTTCCTTTCTTTGTCCTCTATATTGGTGTATTAATTCAGAATTTATTCCTCCAAAAAAAAATGAAGCCCCATAATATATTTCAGTTCAAAAATTTCCACTAAACACATCTCATTTTCTTTTTCTTATACCCCTTGCCTAGCTACCTAATTTTAATTAAGCATATACGTTTGCTTCCATCTCCATAAACTATAAGAATGCTTTTAAAATGACATCTAGTATAATATAATTTCTCTGAGAGCTTGTGTAATATAATCTTTAACTTGTGATAATATAGACCTTTATAGGGTTTATGTTGGGGAGAAAAGAGCATCAACTTTTCCTTATTTGACCTTTTTTTTTCTTAAAATAATTATACCCAAACTAGCATAATTGGGATACATTAATTATAGCAAAAAATGATACATAGCTCTATTTCTAGGGCAATATATTATAATTGCTTGCATATTTCAGACTTTAATGTTTTTAAAGGATTTTGAGTTAGATCTTTATATCAAAAATCTGCTTTGAAGAGAAACTATTTTAACACTTAAAATAATGTGTGTGCATGTATGTGTATGTATTGAATTTAGATGATAATCATGGTTTATCAGGTATTAAAAAAGTAACCTGGCAATTTTCCACACCAATGCAAGGTATTATTATAGTGGTATATGGGTGGTATATGGGAATACTGTATTTTATGCATGATTTTTCTGTAAACCCACAACTTCTCTAATGGAGAGAAAAAAAAGTTAACTGGTAATTTTGTAGTAGATGGTTAAATTTCACCAGAATAAACTTAGGGTTAATAATTTTTTTTCATGGACATAATGATATAGAAACTAAAATGTATAATAATTGTGTGATTATATAAAAATCATTTTCAAGTCATTTCTATCCTTATTGTGTTATTGTGTAGAATTCCAGTGAAAGAGACTCTCAGAAATTAAAAAAAATGTTCTATACTCTACTGAAGTTTATGTGTAGGGTTAAAATAAAATATATCTTTCCAAGTATAATAAGGAGAGGGTATTTCATACTTAAATGCTGAATCCAGCTGTTTTACTCTACCAAATATTAATTGCATGATCTTAAGGATAAGTATCTCTTTTACTGAACTTCTATAAGAGAAAGTAATTGGCCATCTTTTGTATTTCATTTTCTTAATTGAATTGATATATAAAATAAAATACATTGCCCTCTTCTGACAATCATATCCTGAGGCTCTGATTAAGTAGTTCTATTATATTCTTATAGAATTTTTAGCCTTTTAAGTACAGGACTGGTAATGTTGTCACCTTCAGCTATTTTGCATCAATGTACTTCACTTGACTGGCTGCTTAACATCCCTGGATATGGGTACTCTGAGACTTTCACATTCAGCTTTAAATTATGTCACTTATGACTTTGCTATTTAAAATTGCAATCTCCTGATGAAATACATGTCTAATAAATATAATAATTATTATCTTAGAATATTCATATAATTAGAAATATTATAATTACTCTCAACATCATTCAGAATCATTCATCTTAAAAATCACAATATTTCAGGTTACATGACTTAGTGTAAAAGTATTAAAGCAGATTTTTTCAAGTTCCAAAACCATTCTCTCCCTCCCTCCCTGCTTTCATTCCTGCCTTCTTTCCTTCCATTGTCATTAGAGAATTTTATGGTAAAAATTGTCATTAGAGAATTGAAATTGAGTATCATGTGTCAGATAACTCATGAAATTTCTTTGTGCTTGTAAGCTATTGTTATTTTCAAGTATGTATCGTATTTAATCTGTATATTCCAAAAACAGAGTTTTAAGTTGATGTTTTTAATCTTAGAAGATATTTTCCTTTAGGGACTATTTTTTTTCCCTTTTTTAAAAGTAGTTTTGAAGCTAAATAACCAAAGCCAATTTATGTAGTTAATATAATGCAGCAAAGCAATTACCATTTTGCTGTGTCTCCCCAACATTCATAACATTGCCACTCTATGTGAAAACACATTCTGCAGTCAAGCTGAAAACAAGAGGAAAATTTTCCTGCCCCATAATTCAAACTAGTGGGAATAGTGACTTCCTTTTCTGCATTGGCAGAGCAAAAGGAGTAAGACCCCCAGGCACAAGAAATACCCAGAAGGGAAGAAGAGAAGGAGCCATCTATACCTTCTTTCAGGTGTTTGGGTCTTATCAACTGTGTTGTGATGGGGGCAGAGAAGATGGAATAAGTTGACTGTTGTCCATATTCAAAATAATACAAATTAAAGGCATCTCTAGATGTGGGTGAGTGCCATTCATATATGATATTGAAACATTGAATTCAAGTCTTCAAAACTAATTTGTGTTCCACCTGTGCCCCCCCCCCCGCCCACCCCTACTGATGAGAAAGAGTTTGTCTTGGGGTAGAGCTTTATACAAACATCAAGAAAGAACAATGGGTAAGGACACATAAGGTTGGTTTTCAGTTCAATAGATTCAAGTCGCCATGTATGGAAGTCACAATGGCAGAAAGAATAGAAAACTACCTGGGATTTGTAGGGTGTTAGGCTTTTAAAAAATAGTTCTCAAAAGAACTATTGAATAAGCACTTTCATGGTAGATATATCTTTTGGTCATTGTTTTATTATTCTGTTTACTTGAACAGATGTTATCATATCTGTTTTGCTATTGAGGAAACTGAGATATGAAAAGGTAAAGTAGGATATGTGGTTTTTGACTTAACTGCTCATTGGTCCAGTGAGAACTCCAAGTGAGATTTTTAGGATTTAAGACTATAGTTGAGTATGAATAAGAGGTACAAATTATCACTAAATTCCATGTATCTGTTATTACATGGAAAGTAAAAAGAGATTTATTTACTAAATGTAATGGTACTCTTTTATATCTTCTGTTATTACAATCATAAACTCTCTTTTTTTCGTCTATAAAAATTTTGCACTTGACTATCTTAGTCCCAGCATAGCATAGTTTCAGTAATATCTAACTATGAATGTCCTTTATATTATGGTTTATATTAAATTACTTGATTAATGAATAAATTGGTGGATTTAAAGATTTAATGCATTGAGTATATCAAAAGGAAAACATAAAATCAGAAATAATTTTAGAAGGAAAGACTGGGTTGCTACTGGTATGTGTAAGGTATATATTTTCTGTATAAAACATGCAAAGTTAATTAAGATATTAGCAGGAATATCATAATCACTAAAAAAGATGGGTGGCTAGTTTTATGTGAACAAAATAAACAATGAATTACATTAGCGGTCCTTTTCCATTGAATTTTCTTCTTGACTTCATCAAGAAATTCACTGTAGTGCCGAGGAAATTTTTATTTTCTCTGGATAGATAGACGATTTTTCAAGTGGTTGGCATTTAGTTTCATAATCATTTAGCAGACTTCAATTTTGTCCTTTTTCTTGTGTTCTGTAAATAAATCTCTTTTTGGCTTAGCAAACTGGATTAAGAATGAATTTTCAAATATATGCTCACATTAGTGTGAATACATTAAATAAGAGTTAAAGAAATTTAACAGAATTTTAAAAGAAAGACCATTAGCCCTTTAACAAAATGTACATGAAAATTACTAATATAATCTGTATTTCATATAGTGAAAAGAAATCTTGGACATATGCCTAATTTAAATAGCCTTAAGAGTTTGAGGTAAAAGTTATCTTTCATGTCTTACCTAAGACTATATCTATAATTCTTTAACATTCTAACCCACAGCCTAGACTATTCCAGTATTTTTACTGATTGCAAGTCATCCATGAGTCCCAATTAAAAAAAAATATTTTGTATATTCTGGAATCTATGATACTCTAACAGATGATGTATTGAACAGTGTTTTCTAACGCAGGTTGTACAAAGGAGCTCTCTTTCATGAATTCTGAACCAAGGAAAAGGAGAAAGAAAGAAGAAAGTGACAGAGCTGTTACTGAAAAGGAGAGGCTATAGGCTATGATCAATGAATTGTAACTTTGATGGTTTTATTGGTGGTTGGCAAATTGTATGTAGACTCAGGGCATGTTTTAAAGGCCCTAGGATTTTTCCATGAGAGTAGATTTAGACGTGGGAGAGTCCAGGTCACGGTGAAATACACAGCACATAGGCTCCATTTTTCCCTCCAACGCTTATGTCTTACATTATATCCTACTATCCTGCTGAACTTGGATAGATCTCTGCAATGAATTTTGCCAACTGTAGAGTCAGAGGAAACAGTGCCAACAAGACTACCCTCACTTCAGACACCAGCAACAAATTTGGGGGTCTGTAACAATCCTCAATCAAGACCAGCAAGCAATAAATTTGAGGGTCTCCATGACCATCCTCAGGTTCATTAATCACCTAGAATGACTCATAGAACTCAGGAAAGTTCTATACTTATGATTACAATTTTATTATAGTGAAAGGTTACAAATTAAAATCAGCCAAGGGAAAGGATGCACAGAGCACACTCCAGGAGGAATCCACATGCAGAGCTTCAGTCATCCTGTCCTTATGGAGACATGGACAGAGGTTGTCTCCTGTCATGGACAGAGTATGTATAGAGTATAGAGTAGTGGTCTCAATCACATACTGCCCATGTTGCTGACATTTAGTCTCCATCCACTCCCAGAGGTCAGAACTGGTACTGCCTACTCCAAACCCTTTATGGTAAGTCACATTGTTAGACCATCCAATGGCTAAATCTCCCAGGTAAACAAAGAAACAAAGATATTCCTAACAGGCAGGACTTTCAGGATCTTAGAGATCACATCCAAGTAGCAGAGGAAAAAGGCCAGACCTCTTTTTGATTGAGGCCAAACTTCTTACTATGCAATCTTACAACCATTTTCAATACTTCACTCCAATTAGCCATACTAACTATTTATATTGGACATGGTAAGAAATCTTGCCATTTGGACATAGTATAATTTAGTCATTCCTGGAATGAATACAACTTAGGTGAATGTAAAGATATGAATGGTTTTCTTCTCCTGGATGCTTGTATACTCAAATTCTCTGAAAGAAAATAGGTAGACTATATAAATAGTTTTTATATTGTGTTGTTGGAATTGGAGAAAGAGATAAGGAAAAGAGTATGAATTATGTGCTAATTTAGTATGGAAGCTAAAGATAAGGGCTTATATCAGCTACTGGAAGAAGTAGCTGTATAACAATGTTGCAGAGTGAGGAAATTTCTTAGGAGGGTGCTGAAATGCCCATGGTAAGGTGAATAAATGGATTAGGAATTGAATTAAAGATCTAGTACACTACCTCTGGCATTTATATGATGATACCAGATCTCATGGTAGACTTTTTTTTTCTTCCTTCTGTCCTGTTTCTCAACTTTCTCCCCCATTATTTTCATTATTTATAAGTAGCTGGGGCATATCAGTACATGCCAGGTAGGAGAAATGGTTCTTCCTTCAACTCTCCACTATCCAGGCAGCCATACCTACCTACCACCTCTAAAGAGTAGTCTAATCCATAGACTGTAATGAGATGAAATGTTCTTAGCATCCACCCTTCAGATGTATCTTTCTCTTTTAAATAATTGTGGTCCGTATTAATGATTGCTATGAATGAAAATTGTTTAATATTTTTAATATGGATTGTAGCTTGTGAATGCTCCTCAAATATTAAGAGTTTATTGTGAAATTAATCCTGGACATTCCCTCTAGCAAGACAATTCAAGCAAAGAAGGTAAAATTCTCATTCTATATAAAAATGATGAGGGTCAAGGGATCTTGTTCCAAGTAAATTTGTATCAGAGAGGAGAACAAATAAAATAAGAGGAAAGAGGAATTTGTTGAACAACATGAAGAAAAAACAAAATCCAAGGAATTGGTAAGAAAATTACAAACTAATCAATTTTACTAAAGTGATCCCAACATCTGAGCTTTAGAACCTGAGGATTGAAGGAGTAAAGCCAATCTTCCATGTCTGGTAGAAAAATTGTGATGATGAATCTTTCGACTTCCAGAAAATTTTCCTAGGATAAATCTTGGAGTCACATAAACCTCCCTCCCACCTTTTGACCTCCTTCCCTTCTTTTCTTTCCTCACTTTTTTTTTTTTTTTAAATCTTAAGGACTCACCTAACCCAGCACTAAACAAGTCACAGCTCTGGACAGAGGGAGGAGAAGGAATGGGAAAACTGGGTTGTTTCGTCTTCTATGGCTGCTAGATCCCCAATAAGTTGGCCTGTTTTTTTAAGATCTGAGGTGTATAGTGCTTAATTGATTGGTCTCATACAGCATAACCAAGAAAGTAGAAATCAAGAAGCCATAATTCAGACCTAATTTAGGCCCTAGTTTACACATGTATATAAATTCCCCAAATATCCTTCCCTTTCCTTCAGTGGGAGTTACCAATAGGTCTCCTTGCCAACTTAGAAAATTAGAATGGGAAAGCCCAGACTCTCCTGACACACGAGAATATTTTTAATGGAAATCTAAATATAAATTTTTAAAATACATTTTTTTTTCTAAAAGATACTTAGGTTACATAAAATATTACATAGAAAAATATAAGGGATTCCCATATGCCCCACTCCCCACACCTCCCACTTTTCCCCACATTAACAACTTCTTTCATTAGTGTGGGTAATCTAAATATTTTATCTCACTAGTTGAAGAACCATTGAAACACATCCAATAAAGGAGAATTATGGGGGGCTGGCTGTAGCCCAGTGGATAGGGCACCGGTACACCACATGGGAGGCCCCAGGTTCGGTTCCTGGGGACCTCTCCAAGTGGGCAGGCTGTCTTGAGGGGGCAAGTCACCATAGGAGGGGCAAATAGCCGCCGTGGGCAGGGCAAAAAGCTGCCACGGGCAGGGCAAGTAGCCCTCGAAAAACGGAGCTGAGCCGTCTGCGAAAAATGGAGCCAAGCCGCCAGCGAAACGGAACAGAACTGCCCACGAGCGGGGCAAGCCGCCTACATGGTGGGCCAACTCGGCGCGTCACCGCAATGGGGGGAGACAAAAAGCAGACATAGAAGAACACAAAAAAATGAACACACAGCAAGAGCAAGCAGAAGGGGGGGAATATGTAACAACAACAAAAAGTAGAATTATGGTTCTAGAGTCATATTTAGCATAGAGTATTACACTAGGAGTTCCATTCTTGTTGCTTTGCAAATCATATGGTCATACTATATATTAATGTCCATTCATATACAAAGTTATTTGAAATTAAATAGGCTAGAAAAATTTGAAATCATACTGATATTTATATATATGTGTACTATTTTCCAACTCGTAATGTAGGTGGCTTTTAAACACCATGATCTTGCTTTGTTTACTGAACAAATCCAGCCACTTGGGAGTATAGATGTTGTGATGTATAAGCTCATGTGTCAACTTGGCTAGGTTATGGTGTCCAGTTGTTTGGTCAAACACTGGCTTAATTATTACTATGAGGGTATTTCTTGGATTTAA
>PVKH010012910.1:0-17066 GCA_004027955.1 Chaetophractus vellerosus
AGGCAGCTCGCTGCACAGGCAGCTTGACCCGCCCACAGGCGGCTCTGCTCTGTTCATGGGCAACTTGCCCTGCCCTTGGTGGCTTTGCCATGCCCATGGCAGCTTTTTGCCCTGCCCACAGCGGCTCTGCCCCACCCATGGCAGCTTGCCCCTTCAAGGCGGTCTGCCTACTCGGAGAGGCCCCAGGAACCGAATCCGGGGCCTCCCATGTGGTGAACCGGCACCCTATCCACTGGGCTACAGCCAGCCCCCTAAATTTCTTAATATGACAATATTTCCCTCTTCTCCTTACTATTTTCTTCATGCCTACCTGTAAGGATCAAGTTTTACCATGTCCTCCATATATACTTTCTTTCAGCCATATCACTTATTTATTAAGTTCCTGCTTAAATAATAGTATATAAGATATTCCTAATTCTCACATCAACTGTGAAGTGTAAAAATTATTGTTTCAAGATAAGAATTACTTCATAGATGGGAAAATTGAATGATAGGGATCTCTAAGGAGGAAAGATAATGCTTTTGCCAAAGGTGGGCTATAAGTTGGTGAAACCCTTAAAGTAACAGTGAAGAGTTATTTTCTGCCCTCACCTTTTCGCACCATAAGCTTTAATCACACTAAAAAAAAGTCATGGTCTGTTACTTTTAATTTTAAAAGACACATTTATTTCTTATCATTCCTTGGCTCCATTTCTGTTTGGTATATTCCTCCCTTCCCACCCACTTTAGCAACACTTCAAGTACAACTTTACCATGATAAATACTAACCACTGTGTTCCAACTTAGAGAGCACCTTCCTAATGTAAGTGTCGGTGTATCTCTATGGGTATATATATTATTTTCAGACCCTATGGTGGTTCTTGGCATACTTTTTTAATAACTGAAAATTTTCTCCTCTACATATAAACACTAGGCTGACTCTGTGACAGTAAAGATAATTGTCTGGTTCATAGCCATATATCCATCACATAGCGGAGGGCAGGGAACAAAGTGATTTTTCAAAGAATGATTTTATAACCAATGAGTGAATGAAACTATGCTGCATGATGATTTTGGGGGAATAGATTAGTTTGTGGAGGATATCTGGTGGAGGAAAAAGACGTAGAAGGACATTTTTCTTATTGTTAGAATAAAAGTACATATTTCAAAGCGTGACTGCATTTCTAGATAATCTGAAACAGAAACAATCCTAATTTTCTATAAATATATTTTATTTTTGCCCAAACTTTTGCCTCTACTAATCCTGTCCCTAGGTGCTTCACCCCACAAAGCTTAACTGTAGAATGGGAAGGTGAAATTTTTCTAACCTCTCCAATTGAGGTTGTTATCTGGTCTAGACAATAAAATATTTTTTTAAGAAGGGAAGAAAAATAACATCTTAGTGTTGATCTTTCCCACTACTTTTTTTAGTGTATTTTTCCCATTTACTTTATTAAATGAACACTAAATGTTAAGGTTTATTGTTATTTTTCCAAATTAAAATTAAATAGTTAGAAGGAGTATTTGAAATATAAAAGAGGCTTTTTTTCCATTTATTAGGAAGAACTTCAGCTAAGTTTTCATAGTTTTGTTAACTTTTATATTCAGCTAACCTATTTAAATATCATACTTACTCTGAAGATTTTGTAGTTATAAAATGACAAAAATGCTTCAGAAATTTCAAAAGACAGAAAACCTGTCTTGTTAATAGAAGAAAATAACAGCAGTCAGAATCTATGAATGTGAAAGAGACTCAAAGTAGTAGAAATTCCAAGTAGAGCAAAAAACATTAGCAGAGATAGAGATGATCTGGATGTGGTGGTATTTTTAGAAATATAAAGAAAAAGACATGATGCCTTGTAAGGCTTAAAGTTCTATGCAGATCCTTGGGTGCCAGGCTACATATTTTAATTCTGTTTAAAAAGAAATGTAGTTTTGAAGTGTTTGTAAGCAGGTGATAGACAAAGTCTAGTTGCAAAAGAAGCATGATCATTTGGAAGACAGTTGTGCAGATAGATGAGCATCTACATGAGATATTCACAGAAGAAATAGAGAAGAGCATAAAAAGAACATAATAAAATATTCTAAAATAGGAACAAGACTTAAAGAAAAGTATTAGAATTCAGATTTTTGACATATCAGTAATATTTCATCCTAAAAGGAAATTGTGTCATATCTTCAATATTGAGGGAAAAAATGAATTTGAATCTGGCATTCTATACTTTTCCTAACTAGCATTTAGATGTAGGAGGAATAAAGGGATTTTCAAAGAATTAAGAATATTTACTAAACAAAAATCTACCTAAATATTTATTAGCATGAATTCTAGAAAAATTAATTAATTAAAAGTTAATTTAATTAAAAAGAAGAAAAGCAACACTGAAAAAGAGAAAAGTAAGGGGCCCGGCTAGATAGCTCAGTGGATAAAGAGCTCGCCGGTGTGCCACATGGGAGGCCCCGGGTTCGGTTCCCGGGGATCTCTCCGGGCGGGCAGACGGCCTTGAGAAAGGCAAGCCGCCATGGGCGGGCCAGAGCCGCCGTGGGCAAGGCAAAAAGCCGCCACGGGCAGGGCGGAGCCCCCACGGGCATGGCAAGGTCACCCGTGAAAAGCGGAGCTGCTGCCCGCGAAAGCGGAAGCCGGCAGCCCGCAAAAACATGGAGGACTGCTGCCCGCAAAGCATGGAGTGGAGCCGCCTGTGGGAACGGAATGGAGCCACCCTCGAACGGAACGAGCCACCGCCGTGGAGGGCCGACTCGGCGCGTCGCCGCGGGGACGGGGGGAGAGAAGAGGCAGACATAGAAAGACACAGAGGAATGGACACACAGCAAGAGCAAGCAGAAAGGTTGGGGGGGGGATATGTAATAAATAATAAATAAATCTTTAAAAAAAAAAAAAGAGAAAAGTAAGTTACAGAATGGCTCAAATAACTGTTGCTCCAATAAAGAAACAAACAAAAAAAGAAAAAGTAAATAAAAAAAGATATATCATTCTAACAAAATCCCAGAGTTCTACAATATGAGAATTAGAGAAATTGATTTTGGTGAGGTGACCAGGGACAGGATAGAAAAGGAAAGTGAAAGTCTGCTTGAGATTTCAGGTGACTTGTTTTGGAAAAAGGGGCATTCATTAAACAATCATTGATAAAAATATATAAATTTGATTTCATGAATTAAATTATGAATAACCATTAGAAGAAATATAATTATATGTATCAATTTCAAATCACTTGAGGGGAAAAATGTTTTTGCCAGTAAACTAATAAAAGCCAGCAAAGTAGGGAAAAGTTTTAGACAGGAATAATAAAAAAACAAAAATACAAAGTAATACGGTGCCAATAAATTAAAACTTACCACTTATAACAATAAATGTGTTTGGATTAAATCATTCTGTTAAAAGAGAGATGCTCTCAAATTGCCTTAAATAAATATCATATATATATATATGTTTTTGTTATATATTATACTACATTATATAGTTTAGGAGACACATACTAAGTTTTAAAGGACCTAGAAAGACTGATAACTAAGATTAGGGGAAGCAGGTGTAGCTTGGTGGTTCAGTGCCTATTTCCCGTGTACGAGGGCCAGGGTTCAATCCCTGGTATACCGCCAAAGGGAAAAATTAAGGATTTACACATATACTGATATATAAGACAAATTATTAAAAAGATGAAAGCAGGTTAATCAGGATTAATATGTGAAAAAATAGAGAAATCACATGAAAAATCTGTTAAGAGGGGCAGAGGGATGCCATATATCTAAAGTTAGAATGCAGTCCCAAAATATATGGAAGCAATCAAAATTAAGAAAGAACACTAGGAAAAATGAGAAATGCAAAGTCTTAGTAGTGGTCATTGGGAAAAACTTTTGGAATCCACACACCAGGTAGACCAAAAGTAGCTAAATATTTGGAGGATTTCAAAACAAAATTATACACATAGAATATATGTTTCACTATATTACAAGACTCATGAGGGGATAGCCTATATCTGTTTTGTTCATGGCTCAATCTCTGTTGCCTAAATCATAGTGTCTGGTAGAAATTGATCTGTAAAAGTACTGTTAATGAACAATTTATTTTCAAGAAGTCATTGGACATTCACAAAACTTGATTTTGTATTATACCATAAGGGAATTAAAACATTATATTAAAATATATTTATTTGGAAATTAAATTGAAAAGCTCTTAAGTCTGATATTACATACACAAACACACATTTAATTGCAAGGGGATTTCTAGTTTGAAGAAAGTTGATGTTTCTTCCTTCTTGTCCTAGAAGACATCCAAAGCAATAGGGAAATTAAGAAACAAAACAAAACTAAACTAAAACTTGGAGATAGGAAAATCACAGTTTACAAATTGTTTGAAGGACTGCTAAAATCAGGTCATCGGAACACCAGTATTTGTGTGACAATGTCTGGAGAGTCTTTCCAGGGAGCAGACCTCAGAAAAAGCCACAAGATTTACTGAATAGGAGAAGTAAGTCCTGAGGTAAAAATAACCTCAAATCACTCATTTATGGGGAGGGGAACAGAAATCTCTTATTCAAAAGCAGGGTTCCTGGACCCAGTTTGACTCCTAGAAGCAGTCTGATTTCCAGAAGACAAGGAATTCACTGAAAAGCAGTATTTGCAAGAAACAGTAATTGGAAGATAATTTACATTGTGGGGGAAAAAATGCTGCCTATAGAAAAGAAATAAGTGTTGGGGATTGAATCATGTCCCCATAAAGGCCATGTTCAGATCCCAACCTCTGTTAATGTGGGTTTTGTACCCATTTGTAAATAGGGCCTTTGGATGAAGTTATTTCAAGTAAGATGTGGCCCAACTGAATCAGGATGGTTCTTAATTTTACTACTGGAGGCTTTAATACAAAAGGACACACAGAGAAATGGTAGAGGACCAGCCAAGTTGGAAGTCAATAGAACCAGAAGAAAAAGATAAATTCATTGGCATGTGTGCTGCAGTATGACAGAAAGGCCAAGGAAACACACAGATTGCCAGCCAGCAAGAGGATACCGCAAGAGAACACAGGTCTTCCAGCCTCTGAAGCTGAGCTAATAAATTTATGCTGTTAAGCCACCCCATTATATGTTAATTATTTTAGCAGCTAGGAAACTAAAACACTGAGTAATATCTTAAAAAAAATATTTCAGGAAATTTAGAACATAGCCCTGGACTCTCCCCTCATGTACTTACTAATAATGAGTCTAGGAAACAAGCAAACAAACAGCACCTTATTCAAAAAGATGTAATAAAAAAAAGTCTTCTTCTACAAAGAAGAATAAATTTAAAAAAAAAAAAGAAAGAAAGAATAAGAGTAAAGAAAAGAAAAGGGAAACTCAGCAGAGAAATGTTGCATGAAATAACTATTTTGTTAGGGAAGGAAGGTTCCTCAATAAAATAATAACCTCCATAAACCAAGAACAAAAGACACAAATATTAGAGTTTAGGAAACAGATGAAGAAACAATAAGAGAAGGCAGAATACACCCTAGGACAGCCTAGGAAATGTGTAGATTAAAAAAAAAGTTTTACACTACGAGGCAAAATTTTAAGGAGTGCATGTGAGAGTGCATGAAAACACAAAGATAATCAAAATGAGAAAAGTGGAGATAATGAATAAATACAGTCTTGCAAAATCTTAGAAGGAAAGTGTGGAAGATGAAAATTCGAGTTCTTGAAAAAGAAAAAGCCTCAGGTGTTTATAGAACAATAACAAAAAATCTTCAAAAACAAAAGAGTGATTTCTCTGGGTATTTTTTTTTTCCCTAAACCAAACTGTCCTTCATTCATAAAGCATCAAACTTTTTCAAGAAAGAAGACTTCAGAAATAATGATCCTTAAATGTTTCTTGGCTGCTCTAGAGATACCCAAGACATAAGACTAGAGATAAAACTTTAGCCAATGGAGACATCACACAAAAATTTTAACAACTGGATTATAAATATTGTTGCTGATATGAAATTCAATAACTATGTCAAAACCTAAAATAATGTGGTGATTATGTAGACAAACACAATGTAAATGGTATAAGCTCTGACAATGAAAAACGATAAGACTAAAAAGAGTTGGGAGAAGAAAAGTCAGAGATGGGAGGTAGTATAAAATTGTTTAACTCCTCTTTAATAGGAAAGGAAAAAGGATATAATTTCCATTTGAAAAATTATTTTATATATGCACACATATCAGAAATATTCACCTCATGATGACTTAAAATTTGGTGTTAGATGAAATGGAAGAAAAAAATTAATTTATTTATTTATTGCTTAGATGGCAATTAATAAATTTTGTTTGGAAAAAGTGGGCTACAGATATATGAGGATAAAAAAACATCAAAATAAGAATATAACCTTTTTAATTGTCAGAAAACAATCAGACAAATACATAAAAGTAAAGGACATAAACCATACTGAAATAATTTTAAAATTATTAAAATACAAATCATATCATAATACATTAGGCAGAACAAATATGAAGATACAAAATAATATAAATCCAAACTCCCTATTATTAGGAGGGAATACTTACTTTAAACCCTTTAAATTTCTCAAATTTAAAACTACTATTCAGGTAAGAAAGAGCTACGGAATATAAGAGTAATAAAATAATACTGTGTTAACCTATGGAAGACAGTCAAAGCAGTGCTAAGTGTATAATTTATAGTCTTAGATAAAATAATATAAAATGCAACATAAGAAGAAATACATTAGTAACCCAAATCATTAATTTAGGAGAAGGCAAACAATATAAATCTAAGGAAAAGAGAATGAAAGAAAAAACTGGAAATTAATGATTTTGTAAAAAAACAAACAAAAACACCACTGGAAGCAATAAATAAATCAGTGAAAAAGAAAAATTAAATATTGTTTTTATGAAACAATATTAATATTGCTGTGTAAACCCAACAAAGAATTCATAAAAACAAAGAAAAACAAATTGACAGACTTCTCTGACTTTTACAGAATTCTAAGTAAAATATTAACAAAAATTAGCAAAATATTAACAGGACATTATAAGAAAAATATCTATGGGAGAATAATCCAGGAATACCAAAAAATGAATGAAAATTACTAAATCAACTAATAGAGTTCATAATATTCTTAGATCTAAACACACATGCTTTATATGATTAGGCCTCTATATTTTGAAGAGAAATATGCTAAATTTCAACATTCATTCTTGGAACAAACTCTCTTAAATTCAAATAGGTACCTAGTTCTTTCATCAGTATACAACTTGATATATTACTTCTATATCAACTGAAAAGCCAACATCAGCTTAAGGTGAAATACAAGAAGCATTAAGAATGAGAAAATAACTAGTTATGAATAAGACAAGTTTGTCTTCACTCACCATTATCATTTAATGTTTTTCTTGAGGTATTAACAAATTCAATTAGACAAAAATAAAGAATTAGTAATATAAAAATTACAAAGAAGGAATTAAATTTTTATTATTTGCAGATTACCTGTAAATCCATAGAGAATGCCCCAAAACTCTATTATGTACAATTAATGAATTCAAATAATTGGTCAGATAAAGAAATCCTATGTATAATGAAAACAAGTTATAAAATTTAATGAAAGATTTCTATTTATAATAGAAAGTAAAAATATAAAATGGCTACAAACAAATTTTTTTTTTAAAGATTTATTTATTTTATTACATATCTCCTCTTTCCCCCATTGCGGCGACGCGCCAAGACTTGGTCACTGCGCAGGCGTGGCTTTCCCCGCTTGTGGGCGGCTTCTGCTTCTATTCACGGCCAGCTCTTGCTTCAGTTCGCGGGTGGCTGGCTGCGCTCCATCCGTGGGCTACCTGCCCTGCCCGTGGCGGCTTTTGCCCTGTCCGTGGCAGCTCCTTGCCCTGCCCACGGCGGCTCTGGCCCGCCCATGGCGGTTTGCCATTCTCAAGGCGGTCTGCCCGCTAGGAGAGGTCCCCGGGAACCAAACCCAGGGCCTCCCATGTGGTATGCCGGCGCCCTATCCACTGGGCTATCGAGCCGGCCCCTACAAACAAATTTTTAAAAGAAACATACAAAAATTGCATGAGAAAATCTTGCTGGGCAATATAATATAAGACTTTAATGAATGAAATTTGGTCCATTGTTTTTTATAAGAAATTCTAAAGTCATAAGTATATTAATACTCCTAAATTAATTTATAAGTTCAACACACTCCAGATAAAAATTACTTACAAATTTTCCAGGGGCTGGCTGTAGCTCAATTGGTAGGGTGCCAGTTTACCACATGAGAGGCCCCGGGTTTGGTTCCCTTGAGAAGGCAAAGCCACCGTGGGCAGGGCAAAGCCGCTCCGGGTTATGACAGTACAGGAGACAAAAAAGAAATAGTCAGACAGGTAGGAGAAAATTCAGGTAATTATCATGGCAGAAAACCAGAGATCGAGGGTAATTTGAAAAGTTAGAAGTATATATTGGAGTTAAAGTCTGTTGATAATCTGAGATGAGAATGGAAAAAATATTTGACAAATTGTTTTTTGTGGAAAAATGAGCTTGGGAGACAGAGTGAAATAGGTTAAGGAGTAAGTGGAAAGTGAAAAAAAATGAGAAGGGTGATTAAACATGATTATAAAGTTATTCATGTAAGATGAAGTTTAAAAATGAATTTTCTGATAGCTTTACTTCTGAGAAAGCCCTGGTACACCAACAAAATTTTAAAAAGAAAAGAAAAGAAACGCTTCTTAGCAATTTTTAAATTGCCTACTGATACTTGATGAATCTTACAAATTATTATATCTCCAGCATAATCTTGTAAAATTATGTGAATTTAATTGCTCTTATAAACATTGTTTACATTTGAACAATGCACTACATATTAAAAGTTTTACTTTTCTTCATGATGTCACATTTGAATTCTCCCATAAGGGGTAGTATTAGTTATCTCCTTTTTAAAAACAAGGATATCTGGTTCCAATTGCTTAGGCTAGTTAGTGACAAACCTAGAATGAGAATATCGGAATCTTTCCTCCGAGCTGTGTGTTTTTGCCACCTCCTCTTGTTGCCTCTCCACAGTATGAAAGTAAGTTGTGGCATTGAGAGAGGGCTATTGTGCACTTTGGTGGTGATTACGTCCTATTATTTTATTTCAGATTCCTTGTAGGCAAATCCCAATCAAGTTGAGATTAATTTTTAACCTATTGCGTACAAAATGGTATTTATTAGATTTGGAGGTGTTCTGTCAGGAACTTACTTTACTCTTTTTTTCAAGTTCTTAAGAGGTTATTCATGCATATCAACATTTCCTAACTTTTTAAGAAACACTGGGGATCCTCTGAAGCATATTAATACAGTTTTGGAAAATATTTCCCTTTCTGAAAGCATAATTTTAATTTTAATTTTAGTGACTTGGATAAATTTATGGACTTGGGAGGCAGGGAGATCTAGGTCAGAAAGCTAGATCTTTGATTACCAGCTGGGAAGTCATAGGAATAAATTAAAGTCTCTGGAGTGCAATATTCTTGTGAGAAAAATGGATGGTAAAGGTACTTCATTATTAAATTATTGTCAAGAATAAGTGAGATAGAGCATGGAAAAGATGATCAGATTTCTTGACACATGTTATTTCCTTAGTAAGTGTTAGTCCTATTTTTATTACCATTATTGTTAACATTGTTTTTGTTGCTATTATTGAGTTTCCTCAAACTTTTTTCCCCAAAGTCCATTTGTTGACACATATAATATGGAAGTTATAAACAATATGGTGGCAACATTTACAACCATGTAAAAAAGCTAGGGAGTTAACCAGAATAGTGATATCATGTAAAAAGTTGTTGGATCTCTTTCAGTAATTATTTAGCTCTGCTTCCTCCTTTCATCCTACTATTAGAATAGCTTTTAGGTTTGCAAATGAAGCCAAGCCTTTATTTCTAAAAATATTTATTTAAGAAGCTATGTATTTATATGATAATAAAAGATTTTGATGAAGAAAATTTGAAGGGCAAAAAAAATAATCAGTATTTAGAATATGTATTTTTGCAATATTATCAGATATTATTTTTTGCACAGCAAAAGCATCAAATTACAAAGGGTAATGTAATATCTTTTAAAAACCTAAAACTCTAAAGTGGCATAATCCTTCTAAGGAAGGAAGAAAAACTCTTTAACAATAGTGTAAATTAATTGTAGACCTCCTACTTGCACAAGATAAATTAATAAGATTTTTTGAAATGATTGACTTTAACTGTTATTTGTGTTTCAACATTAGGGATAGGAGCACACTTTGGATTGAAAGTCCAGAGACCTAGTCTCTTTTATTTACTAACCACATGGCATTTGGTCAGGTGCTTCATCTCTCTGGATCTCAGTTTCTCATCAGTGAAATTAGCAGTTTTGAATACATGAGGTCAAGTTCACATTGATAGGCATACTGTGGCATACTTGGAAGATTCTGGTATCACATAGATCTAGAGAGTATGTTGTATACAGGTTGGGTAATTTGAAAAATTAGTTTATCTACCTGAATCTCATTGAAAAACTGGGTACAATTGTGTTTGCTTTACCCATCTGTGTGAAAAATATACATTAACTTTTGTGTTTTGCCTGACAATGTTAGCTAATTTTAATATTTTATAAAAGCTTTAAAATATGCAGGCCCTAATTTTCTTCATTAATGTTTAATCAAAATCCAAAGCCTTTCAGTTAATTATTTGAGTGCTTTTCATTTATTTATTTAACAAATATTTTGTTAGACTTGGACACTTTTTTATGTGCTATACAAGTCTCTGGGTATATAGTGATTAACAAAATAGTCCTGGTTCCTGCCTCCATTGAGTCACATGAATAGGGAATATGCAAGTGAAATATATATTTAAAGATATAATTATATAGTATGATATGTGCCAGGACGGGACAGAAGGGATCTTTTGTGAGAGCTAAGAATGGAGAAGATTTAGATTGTATGATCAGGGAAGGCCTATCTGAGGGAGTGCCACTTTAACTGTAACTTGAAGTTTGGAAGGAAAACAACCACAGTAAATATAGATGGGATGGGTATTCCAGAAGAAGGAAAGGAATGGGGAAATGCCAGGAGAAAGAACTTGGCATAATGACATGAATGAGGAAAAGAAAGAATCTTTTGGCAACGGAGCATGAAGCATGATGTGCAGCAGCAAGCACTGATGTTGGAAAGGTGGGCAGGTGTCAGATTATATTTGGCATCATATATCATAGTAATTGTTTTCAAATGCAACATAAGTGAAAAGGGATATCATGGAAGATATTCAATTAGAAGAATAATGAGATTCTGATTTACATGTTAAAGGTCATTCCAGCTGCGGGCTATGTAATGGATGGGAACGGGACCAAAGTAAAGGAGAGAAAAGAGTTAAGTGACACTGTAGAGAATTATTCAAGAACTGATAGAGATATGAGCTAGGGTTGTAGCACTGGAGTTGGAATGATAAAAGCAACAATTATAAGAGCAAAATTTTACCGTTAAATAATAGAAAAGAATATCAGGAAGCTAAGGGCCACAGGATATCGAAATGGAAGTGGAGTCCCATGAATGATGAGATGATGTGGGGTGGGAAGTGAACTCAAACAGTTTAAAAATAGTTAAAGATAGAGAATACAATTTTTCAAATTTAATGAACATTAAAAACCTACAAATATAATAAATCCAATGCACTGTCACACAAACACATACACACACATGCACACAAGGAAGAGCAATTAAACTACTCAAAACCAGCGATAAGGAAAACAATCTTAAAAGCGTTTAGATAAGAGATACATTATGTACAGATATCAACATTTTTTCCCCACTGGAAATAAGACAAGTGAGAAGGCACTGGAGCAACAACTTTAACACACTAAAAGTTAAAACTATTAATCCAGAATTTTATACAGAGAGAAAATATGTTTCAAAAATGAAGATGAAATGAAGACTTTTAAGAAATAAAAATGCATCCCCATCAGATCTACCCTACAAAAGGGTTAAAGGAAAACCTTCTAGTAGAAGGAATATGAAACCAGGTGGAAATGCAAATCTTCACAAAAGAATGGATAGCAACTGAAGTGGTAACTATATGGGTAAATTTACAAGATAACTGACAGTTTAAAAATAATAAATATATCTGGGGTTTAAACATATGTAGAAATATAATATATATCACAAAGATTAGGAGGGGAAAAAAGAAGCATACTCTTGTAAGGTTCTATACTTTATGTAAAGTGGTATAATAGCATTTGATAGTAGTCTGTGATAAAGTAAAGATATATACTATAAATCCTGAGGCAATCACTAAAATAACAATATAGCTTCAGCTAATAAGCAAAAAATGAAATGAAATTGAATATATATTCTCAATTCAAAAGAAGGCAGAGAAAAGTAAAAGAGGACAAAAGAAAGATATGGAGCAAATAGAAAACAAAAACCAGGTAGTAGATTTAAACCAACCACATAAAATCACATTAAATTTAAATGTTCTAAACACCCCAATTAAAAAGCAAAGATTGACAGATTTCATAAGAAAGCAAGAACCAACTATATGCTATCTACAAGAAACAAACTTTAAATGTAAATATCCAAAGAAGTTAAAAGCAAGGAAGGTGTATTAGTCAGCCAAAGGGGTGCCTTTGCAAATATACCAATAATTGGCTAGTCTTTTATAAAGGGTACTTATGTGGGATAGAAGCTTACAGTTACCAGGCCACAAAGCATAAGTTTCTTCCCTCACCAAAATCCACGTGTTGGAGCAAGACAGCTGCCGACGTTTGCCAGAGTTCAGGTTTTTTGGGTTCCTCTCTTCTCAGGGCTGTGTTTCTCTTCGGGCTTAGCACTTCCTCCACAAGGTCAGCTGTAGACTATCATGTGAACAGTTCATTTCTCTTCTCCTGGGGCATCCTCTCCAACATCAGAACTGCTTCTCAAAAATCTGCTTCTCAAATCTGCTCCCTCTGCCTTTTGCCTTGCCTTTTATACTTGAGACCACACCCACTGAGGGGCGGGACTCAATGCCCTACTGATGTGGCCCAGTTAATGCCCTAATCATAGCCTAATCACACCCAGATTAACAGATCAGTTTACAATCATGATTCAATTTATATTTTTGGAATTCATAATTACATAAAACTGCCAAACCATTACAGAAGGGAAAAGATATACCATTCTTCCACTAAGCATAAGAAACTGGAGTAGTTATATTAATATTAGACCAAATAGATTTCAGAGCAAAAACAATCACCATGCATGTGGTAAGTAGAATAATTGCCCCAACAAAAATATCCATGTCCTAATTCTAGAATATTGTGAAAACATGACCTTACATGTTGCAACAGTTGAAGCTTTTTGTGAATCTCAGGAAAGGTCATGTTCACGGAGTCAATCCTTTCCTGTGGTTAGGAGACTCTCGTTTGCATTAAATTCAGTTGGTGGCCTATGATTAGAGTACTTCAGTGAGGCATGGCCCAGGATGAGTCTCACCCTCTTGCTGGAGTCTTTTATAAAAGGGAGAAACATGCAGAGATACACAGAGAAAGACAGCCACCATTTTACCCTGCCATATGAGACTGGGTCCCCTGATCACCTGCAGCCCAGAGGCTGAGAGAGAGAGAGAAGGTTCTGGAGGCCAAGAGATGAGCCATATGCCAATGGCCCACAGCTGAGCCTGGAGGAGAAGGCAGCAACTGGCCACCATTTTGCCTTGCCACATAGCATGAGTCCAGGATCACCAGCAGCCAACGTTTGGTGAGACAGCATCTCAGATGATGCCTTGGTTTGGACATTTTCACAGCCTTGGAACTGTAAGCTTTTACCCTAATAAATTCCCATTACACAAGCCAACCCATTTCTGGTATTTTGCACTGTCAGCCATCAGCAAAATAAAACACATGGCAATACATGTGATTAAGTTAGGGATTTTGAGATGAGGAGATTAAATTGGATTATCCACAAGGGTCCAATCTAATCACATGGATTCCTAAAAGCAAAGAACATTTACTAGCTGTAGTCAAAGGAAGCTGTGACTATGGAATAATGGTCAGAAAGATGAAATGTTGCTAAATGAAAGAAGATGGCCACAGGCTAAGAAATGTGAGTGACTTCTAGAAACTGGATAAGGCAGGGAAATGAGTTCACCTCTATAGGTTTCAAAAAAAGCATAATACTGCTGAAAACTTGATTTCTGCCCAGGGAGACTAGAGTTGGACTTCTAACATACAGAATTATAAGGTAATCATTTTTGTTGTTTTAAGCCACCAAGTTTGTGGTAATTTGTTAGAAGAGCAATTATGGAACTAACATGATGGTTAAAGAAATTAATTTCATAATGATAAATGGTCAATTCTTCAAGAGGACAGAACAATCTTACACCTAATAACAGAGTTTCAAAATATATGAAGCAAAAACTGACAAAACTACAAGGAGAATAGGCATTTCAATATTCATCTCTCAAAAATTAATAGAACAAGTAGACAAAAACTGAGGAAGGATCTAAAAAAAATTAAACAACAGTTTCAACAAATTTAAGCTAATGACATTTATAAAACACTGTACTCAACAGCATCAGAAAAAATAATCTTTTCAAGTTAACACAAAATTTTTTCCAAAATAGAACATATTCAGGCCCATAAAACCTGTCTCAATAAATATAAAATGGTTCATGTTATGCAAAGTATGTTATCTGACAACAATGGAATTAAATTAAAAATCAACAAGAGAAAGGTCTGTCAAATCTTCTGAATACTTGGAAACTAAATAATATTTCAAAATAGTCTATGAGACAAAGAAAAAATCAAAAGGGAAAAGAGGAAAATAAACAAAACAAAAATATTTCAAACTAAATGGAAATGGAAACACAGCATCACATAATTTGTGAGAGACAGCTAAAGGAGCAGACAGGGGGAAATTTATAGCACTCAACACCAATATTAGAAAAGAAGAAAGATTTTAAATCAATGGCCCCATACTCCACCTTAAGAAACTAAGAGAAGGAGAATAAACAAGCCTTAAGCTAGTTCTTTGAGAAACTCAATAAAATTGATAAACTTCTAGCCAGAATGACCAGGGGAAAAAAAGAGATGAGACAAATTTTCAAAATCAGGAATAAGAATGTTGACTTTATTATAGATTCTGCAGCAATTAAAAAGAGAATAAGGAAATATTATGAACAATTTTATTTCAACAATTTATGCAAAATGAATAAATTCCCTGAATCACACATATTAACAACATCACTCAAGAAGACTTATGAAACCGAAATTGCTATATCTCTTTTAGATAAGTTGAATTTGTGGTTAAAACCTTCCCACAAAGAAAACTAGGCCCAAATGTATCCACTGATGACTCCTATCAAATATTTATGGGATAAATAATGCCAGTTTTACTCAATCTCTTCCAGAAAATAGAAGAGGAAGAAATATTTTTCAACTTTTTCAATGGCGTGTCTATTACCCTGATTCCAAAACCGGACAAAAACAAGCCAAGAAAACTATAGACCAATTTAGATACAAATATTGAAATAAAATTTTATCAAATTCAAACCAGCAGTATATATATAACACATCAATAACAAAGAGAGGATCTCCCAGAAAGTCAATATTTGTTTAACATTCCAAAATAAACTAATTTAATTCATGACAATAACAAATTGTATTTTGAGGCTGACACCCATCATTGTGACTGAATCTTAAGAATGTAATGATCTGTCTCAATATTTAAGAAACTGGTAAGCCCAAACTATTACTAAATAAAGTAGAATGAGCAGTTTTATATAAGCATTGTATTTACTTTTCATTCTTCAGTGTTTGCTATTCATTTTTTTACAGTATTTGATAGGAGGCAGAGAATGGGGCAATACAGTAGAAATAAAAATAATATAAAAAATTACTACTTGAAGAGTCCTGGGACAACACTCTGCCCCTATGCTCTTGCTAAACATGTGTGAGAATGGAAGGAAATTACGTGGTTTAAACTCACGACCTTCCTGATAATACTCTTCCTATTTGCCTAGGAACCATCTTCCAATCAATTCACTTAAACTCCTACTTAAACCTTTCCTCTATAAACATCTTGGGGCATATTGAAAATTTTTTATGAATCCCGAAAGAGAAAGTTTATGTTTGTAAACTAATCTATTTTTCTGGGTGAGATACCCTTTGAATGCATTAAATTCAGTTGAGAGGCTTTTGATTAGATTACTTGATAAATTGCTTTAGGGCTTTTAATTGGACTAAGTCAGTGAAACTTGACTCATGTTGAGTCCCTGTTCCCTTGCTAGGTCTGCTACATTTGGACTCACAAGGACAAACACAGATAAAACTGAACTGCATGTTTGACACTGCCATGTGAGAGAAAAGACTCCATTTTGCCCACCACTAACCTTCAAGGAGAGAAGCCTTAAGAAATAAGCCCTATTCCAGGAGAGAGAAGACTACAGGATCACTTAAGCATGAAGCCCCAAGATGGGCCCACAGAGCAGCTCAAGAGGAAAGGGTGAGCCCAGAGGCGAAGGCTGAAACCTGGCCAGAGATAGGAGGCCATATTGCTTCATAATGTGGCAACACTCCAGGATCAACAGTAGCTGACTTTGGTGAGAAAGCATCTCTGATGGTGCCTCTGTTTGGGCTTTTCATGGCCTTGGAATTGTAAGTTTTACCCCAAATAAATTCCCTTTATAAAAGCCACACCTCCCTTCTCTGGTACTTTGCATCATCAGCCCTTTGGCAAACTAATACACATCTCTTAAATCTATTTGATTAAATCTCAGTCATGATCAATCCAACTGTCATCAGCCTCACCTACTGTTCCTGTCATCCTTGGCTATTTCAACATCCATGTTGACACAGGAGATAATCCAACTCTGCTCAGATTCTTGACATACTTAACACCAGTGACCTTTTCCTCTACTTCACCCATACGTGTTCTCCCATGCTCATATCCTACATTTTATCATCAAAAAAAATGTCAAAATGAAGATTTGGGGGGTGGATGTGGCTCAAATGGTTAGGCATCCATCTCCCATATGGAGGGAACTGGGTTCAATATCCCTGGGACCTCCTCGTAAAATAAAGAAAAATATAGAAGGTGCGCGGGTCGCCAGGCCCCTCGAGTGGGAGTGCCATCAGGC
>PVKH010012911.1:0-17069 GCA_004027955.1 Chaetophractus vellerosus
CAAAGACAACATAGCTAAGTGGGACCTCTTCACAATTAAAAACTTTTGCACTTCAAAGGAGTTTGTCAAGAAAGTGTAAAGGCAACCTACTCAATGGGAAAAAATATTTGTTAACCATATATCTGATAGGAGCCTATTATCCAGCATATATGAAGAAATCCTACACCTCAGAAATCAAACATTAAAAAATGGGCAAGTGATTTGAAAAGACACTTCTCCAAAGAAGAAATGCAAATGGCTGAAATGCACATGAAAAGATGTTCAACATCACTAGCTATTAGGGAAATGCAAATCAAAACTACAATGTGATATCATCTTACACACATTAGACTGGTGGCTATTTAAAAAAAACGAGTACAAGTGTTGGAGAGGATGTTGAGGAATAGGAACACTTATCTACTGCTAGTGGAAATGTAGAATGGTGCAGCCATTGTGGAAGACAGTTTGGCTGTTCCTCAGGAAGCTAACATAGGACTGCCATAGGATCCAGCAATCCCACTGCTGTATATATACCCAGAAGAATTGAAAGCAGGGACACGAACAGATATATGTACACCAATGTTCATAGCAGCATTGTTCACTATTGCTAAAAGTTGGAAACAAACCAAATGTCCAACAACAGATGAATGGATAAACAAATTGTGGTACATACCTACAATGGAATATTACTCAGCTGTAAGAAGGAATGCAGTATTAACACATGGGATAACATGGACGAATCTTTAAGACCTTATGTTGAACGAAGTAGGCTGGGAACTGAAGGGCTAATATTAGATGACCTCTCTGATATTAAGCTAATTGAGCAACCTCACAGAGCTAGAATATGGAAGATAGTTTTACAGGAGACAGGAAGGGAGAAGAAGTTTATATGTCAATGCCCATATGGGCAAAATCTTGATAAGGTGGAAGGTTATAGTTGTTCCGTGGATAGATATAACAGTGGTGCAGTGGTGCTATCAGGCTGGGTGGTGCTGGTCTGTGAGGGGTGCAGGGTGGGAAAGGTGGGTTAGACTCTCCATGGAACTGGGGTGAGGGTTGGGACAGGGAGCAAGTGAATTCTGGGGATTTGCAGGTACGTGGTTGAAACTACAACACTGGGAATGTTCTTTGGCAAACATGGCAGGGGAGAGTTACTGATTCAAGGTGTTGGATGTGGGGGGCATGCAGGACAGTCATACTTGGGGCAGGCTTCTAGGAAGTATGTGGCATTCACCTTGTCATAGTGTATAGTATCAGGGGAAGGAGACTCACATAATGAGCAGGGAGGTGTTAGACTGCCACCTTGGGGAGTCCTGCTATGATCTCAACTAGAGTGGCGGAAGTTTCTTGCCATCATAGGCAGTGCTTTAATAGGGAGGACAGGTCAGTATGTTAAGCCATCAATGTTGTTGCCAGTAATGATAAAATCTGGTCTTTCAGTGAGTTAATCTTGGTGGTTACCATAGCTCTGGAGGGGAGAGGTAGAGAGGAATAGAATAAATGGAAAATGGGACACTTTTGGGGTGATGGAAAAATTCTACATGATCCTGCAAGGATGGACACAGACCACGTCAAACTTCATCAAAAAAATATAAAAGTGTACGGTCCAAAATGTAAACCACAAGGTAAATCATTGACCATGGTTAGTAGCAATGTTTCAATATTTGTATGTCAATTGTAAAAAATGCACCATCCATATGTAAAATGTTATTAATAAGGGAAAGGGGGAAAGGGAGAGGACGTTGGGTATATGGGAATCACCTATATTCTACATGTGACTTTTCTGTAACCTAAAGCTTCTTTGAAGACAAAAAGAAAATAAGACATTGGATGAATAAATGGAAGCAAATGTCACTGTACATACAAGACAACAGATCTTACAGTGATGAAAGACATGTTCACATTTTTTAAAATTTTATATTTTATATTTTTATATTATTTCAAACATTTAAAATTTTTATATTTTATTATTTTTAAAACCATCATTATTATATCATTTTCCTATTAATTGCATTTGGTTATTTTGTTGGCTTCGATTTTGAAGAAGTTTTGGATCACAGCTATGGCTGAGGCAGGGAGGATCATTGGTGTGGGATGTCAGAAAGGGGGGATGCATGGGAGGAGGTTCACCTGGGGCACAACTATAAGGCATATGAATGCGTTCAAGTGTTCACGGGATATTGTCACGGTGGATGGAGAACCACACATTAACCAAAGAAATATTGAATTCCTACCCTGGAGAGCTTAGCCACATTCTCTAATGGGACAGCAAGAATCCTCTGAATACAGGGGCAGTGACTACTGAAGGAGGATGTGCCATTGACAGGTTTTTGATTGTGATGACTGTACTTATGAACCTTTACTTTTGAAATTTAAACTTAGCATAGTATTATAGAGTACCTAAGCATTACCTCCTGAGATTCTTCTTGTTTCTCAAATATGGCCTCTCTAAGTCCAAACTCAGCAAATAAAAGCACCTTTCCCTATAGATGAGACTCCCTGACACCCAGGGATTACTACCAAGAACCAACTAGCAATGCAACTGGAAAAAGACCTTGACCAAAAAGTATAAAGGGTAAAGACAAATGAATTTATATGGCAAAGAAACTTCAAAGTGAGTTGGGAAGTCATTTCACAGGTTACGATTGTGCACGTCTCAGCAGGAACTCATTGACTGCCAAAGTAAATATTACCTCAAATAGCGGGGCTTTTGAGGGCTCTGGAGACATCCAGACACTATAGGCAGGGCAGACACCTCAGGAGTTTGGCACCATGCCCACAGATCCTCCTTTGGAATTTATGCTCCCCAGTGTGATAGAGTTGGACTCAGTTGTGTTTTCTCTACACATGGCTCTGCTGTACCTTCTATTTGAAACTATAGTTAGTACAAGAGTTGATAGTTGTGTGTCCAAGAGACTTAAATCTTTGGGCTGTCCATGTGCCGCCTGGGCCCTGAACCTCAACAGATTTGCAACATCTTCTCCAGTTCACTGGACTCACCCAGGATAACTAACAAGGAGAAGATGACTCACAATGACCATCTCAAGGAAAAGAGAGTGTCTGCAACTGCAAGCAAAAAGTCCCATCTATCTGCCTCAAGGGATCTAAGCCCCCTCTCAATTAGAGGTGGAGTGGGCATCACCATCACAGAATCCTCAGGATTGGGGATTGGACGATGGACTAGAGTAGATTTACAGTTGTTCTAATGTAGACTTGCTGTGATCTTAGAAATGGAAGAACTTTTATCACAGATGTGGAGGCAGTGGCCACTGGAGGTTCTGAGGGGAGGGAAAGGGATAAAGACATGTAATCTGGGGGCATTTTTGGGACTTGGGAACTATCCTGAATGACATTGTAATGATAGATACAGGCATTGTATCTGTATCCTATATCCTGTAATAACTTGCAAAAATGTGCACGAAAGAGTGTAAACTACAATGTAAACTATAATCAACACTTAGTGGCAGTGCTCCAAGATGTGTTCATCAATTGCGGCAAATATACCACACTAATGAAGGATGTTGTTGACATGGGAAAATGTGAGTGGTCCAGGGAGTGGGGCATATGGGAATCCCCTATATATTTTGTGTGAAGTTTTTGTAATCTAAGTTTCTTTTAAAAATAAAAATTAAAAAGTATATTTAAAAAAAGAAATGAAGGTTGTTAAGGAACAAGTCTCAAGGACTCAGGGACAGTCTCTCTCTTGTGGAGGGCAGAGCTTGGGGACCATTCCTCTTGGCAAATTTTGTAACTGTTACAGAAGTGAGAAGGACTATCATCCATTAGTCAACAATCCTCCATTTACAGGAGGTTTTTGGATATTTTACTGAAATTCAATTCTTTATATATATAAATAATTTGAGGTATATCTTTCATACATGAAATATGTAAACAATAAGTGTATAGCAAATGTTGTGAATTTACAAATAAACATGCATATCATTAAACAAATGCTAACAGTGAAATGTTGGAAATAATCAACAATAGGGAAATTATTAAATAAACTATGATATATGCATTTGATAGACTAAATATTGAAAAATTTGTATCTTCAAATATTTTGAAAAGTGAAAAAATGTGAAATTTTTTGGTAAGTTAAAAATGCTACATACAAATTGAGTGTAAAATATACTTGTGACTATGCATAAGAATTAATATTAAAGATTTTTTTATAGAAGACAAAGCAAAATGAAATAGAACTGTATGCAAATGTGAGTTTTCTTTGGTAGGTAGAATATGGTTATGCATTATGGTTATGGGAGGGGCTGAAATAACATTCTCTTAAATGAAAACCTGAAATTTGACAAGTGCAGATTTTAACTGAAGTCATTTCCTGTGTTTTAGGAAAATTTCTTCCATACAAGTTTTCCTTAGAAATACTGGCCAGCTCTTCACAAGCCAGAGGAATTTTGCAGAGGACAGTATGAGGGCACAAGGTACTTGGGTGAAACAGAGACACCAAGAAGAGGCATGAGGAGCCCAACAAAGGAAAGAGAAAGACAACAAACTTGTCTGGGTTATCAAGGTTGCCTGGAAATGTTGGAGGTTCCTAGAGTCTGATTAAAGAACCCAGGCCCCTTATATCCCAAGTGACAATGTTTCATCTCAGAAACGACCAAAGAGAGACTCTCTGCTCCTGCCTTCACATCTCTTCAGTCATCGGGGCAGCCACAGCCTTATACTGGGGCAGCCACATGTTCAGTCCTGCAGGGGTAGGGCTGGGATCCTGAGTCTTTTCCTTCATGGTGTCTCCCTCTTGTACTTTTTTCACTTATCTGACCTCTGTCCTTTCTCATCCTTATTCCTTTTCTCCATGTGCTTCTCTTTCTTCTCGTCATATTAGGTTTAATCTTTTTATTGCCCTAAGAGTGTCATATCCATAGGTTCATTAGGTAAATTGTTTTATAGCTGTACATTTCCCTTTCTAGGACATTTCAGCTCTTCATTAAAGTAGGATTCCTCACTGGCTTTCCTCTTTCTGGCAATCCCTGTCTCCATCAGGATGCTCCCATATATGTTATGCTTGGTCTTATCTATTCATTACTGCACCCTCTTCCCCAAACTTATCATCTTATTCAAACCCAAGAACCACTTGGTTTATCTTATCACTCCTACTGGAGAGTTTTGGGAACCAAGTGACTTTACTGCATGCTGCTCAGAGACTGGCAAGTGGAAGAGTAGTGTGTGGGAAGCTATCAATTCTGCAAGACCAACCATCTGGACAATGGACTCTGACCCTCAGGGAGAACTAGAAGGGGGATCAGCAGGGTGTTAGTGCCACCCCAGGAGGTCTGGAATTTTTGCCCATTTGCTACCTTCCAGGTGAGCTGCACAGACAGCAGCCCTCGTGGAAGATGTCTGTGTTCCTGACTTCTGTTCTGGCAAGCTGATTGCCACTTTAGTCACATTCATTTCCTTTGGTTTGTTTGTGGGGAACGGACCAGTTGCAGTTCACTCCCCACCTGCTCCATGAATCCCAAGTTTATATCTTTACTCCTTCAGAGATACATGTCTTTATTAAAATGGTAAAGCCTTTCACAGTCTCATTCTCAGATGCACTTGTTTCCAAATAAGCATTCAGGACACAGACAGATTTCCTAGTACTTAGCCACATGAAAATATGGCTTTTCTGGGGGAAAAAAGGAATAATGAATCTTCATATTTTTAACAAGACTCCTGCACTGGAAATGGTTATCTGACCCACTGGCATAGAGCAGAGGGTGGCAGAAGGGAGCATGGTGGTCATAGGCCATCACTGCAAGCAGGCAGGCTTCTGTCCCTGCAGTGGAACATGCAAAGAAGACCTGAGCCCTCTATTGAGATTTCTTTCCTCTGTAGCAGGAAGCTTTGTAATATCTTGAGCACTGTGGCAGAGGAAAAGCAAAGCTCTAGGAAAGAAAGGTGGTCTCAGGATATATGTGTATGTGTTTATGGCTATTACAGCATACAAAATTATGCTACTAATATAAAAGATTATTGAGTGAGACATTCCTTATATTAGAATTGTCAATAGAGTGCATAGCTGAAAATAACAGATGCTAAATACCCTACATTTAGTGATATCTGCTAATAATGGTATGAGACACCTTTTGCCAAGGCTTAGTAAGGGATAGCAGAACCTATGATGCCACCACTAAATATTACCACTCCCATCCTTTCCTGGTTATCTAAAAAGTTTGGGATTGGAAAGAATGGGGGAGCATGTTCATTTGAGTGGCCTTATGGGAATTTAGTGTTGGTAGGGGGAAACAGTTTCTTCCCCTTCCCATAGGGAAGGAAGCTTTGAGTTCCTTTTGTAGAATCCAAATGAATCTGTAGTTAGTAGTTAGATTGTGATGATATTCTTTCATAATTTGTAACAAATGTCTCACAATAAAGCAAAGTGTTGGTGGTGGGTTGATGTATGGAACCCTTGTATGATGTTATGCATGTTTGCTTTGTAAGTTCACAACTTTTACTATACACTTATTTTTTATGCATGTTCATGTATAAAATGATATAAAATAATAATAATAATAATGTGGGTTTGGGGAAAAATTCACCAAATGTAAGATACTTTGGTTCATACTAATATTTTGAGGATGTTCTTTGATCATTAGTTAAAAATGTTTCACAACAATGCAAGGTATTGGTGGTAGGTTGAGGTATGAAACCCTGTATAATGTTATGCATGTTTGTTTTTTAAGTTAACAACTATTACTATACACTTATTGTTTATGTCTTTTATGTATCAGTGATATCCTTCAATAAATTTAAAAAATATATGTAAAAATAGAAGCACTCACAAAATCAGAGGTTGCCTGGAAGCAGAAGAGACTGAAATCTCATTCCACTGTTAGCCTTCTGCTTTGGCAGTAGACTTGCTGATGTTTCCTCTATGCCTATCTGAGCCAGGGAAAAATGAATTGGAAAAGCAGGTTTGGGCTCTCTCATATTTACCATGTCCAAGGTGACTGTCTATTGGAAGTTTTTTTCTGCAGCAAGAGCTGTGGGGTGCTGCTGGTACTGGAGAAGAGGTCAGACAGAAAAGAGTAAACAGAAGTCAAGTCTTCCAGATCAGGGAACTTTGCAGTGAGGAGGACGGCAGGACATTCTAAAGAAGTCCTACATGCATCCACCAGAGCCAACATTTGAACAGCTGCGACAGAGATCACTTGTTTGGTCAGACATTGTTGATGAGCAAACTAGTGACAATCAACAGTGATTACTTAGATGCAGTCACTTGTTCTGTTCCCTCTCCCCTTTTGTCCCACAGATTGGAGGAGCTGAGTCTTGAAGAGGTGTGGAGGGGGTGTCTTTGAGCCAGATTAGGCCTCCTCAAAATAACGGGGATCCCAGCTCAGACCTGCATTTGGAGAAAGAGAGGAGTGTGACCTAAATTATTTGGAATATGTCTTAAATGAGAAAGTACCTTTACTAGTAAAAGTTCAGAATATTAAAGGTAGGCCTAGTATCTTTTGGAGAAAAAGGGAATAGGAATTTCACAAAGCTAGGTTGAATGTAGTGCCCTTGAAAAAACCCAAGACTGTTTCATGGTTATATGCCATGTATTTAGAGCTGGTCAGTAAATTGATTACCTTAAATTTTTATGTACAGAATGTATTAGAAGAAAAATATACCTAAATATGGGTGGTAGAATTACTTTGCCATTATCATCACCTTTTCTTTAGGATATATGATTTCTTATTATAACTTAAAATTAGAAATATAGATGTTATTAAATAGGACATGATTCAGTATATGCTATTTTAAATATTTAAAAATTTAGGTAAAATAGATCTTAAAATGTTTTAATATATTAATCATGTACATTCACTATTTTTCTCATAATTGACATGGAGAAAATAACATTGAATGGGTGCAAGTTATCATACTTGAAAAGACATGCAATGACATGGAAAAGTTTCTCAAAAAATACAAATTTGGTGAAACATATAACAAGCACTGCATATTTCATAATACCTGTTAAAATAAAAAGGAAATTACTCTAAAACAGTTGCCTAAAAACCCTTGATTTCTCCAAGTAGGCTAAATGGTAAGAAGAATGCTAAAAGGGAGGTGAAATTTTGGAGAGGACTAAATTTCCTGTTTTACCATAGAATGAATACCAGTCTCTCTCATGCTTCACACTGCATCACCCAAGTCACTCAAAGGACAATTGCTCTGTCCAGAACTTTTAGCACTTTTGCCCATCTGCAAGGGATCCCCAGTCAGAATGCATACTCCTTCATGCACTTCTGGTCTATGACTTTTCTTCTCCTGAGATCCAACATGATTTAATAAATCTTATGATTTTCTGTAACTTTCTACACATTTAAATATTTAATTCCCCAAATAATTCAATACATATACATTTTTACCAAGAGCCAATAAAACAATAAAACAATATGAATAATAAATCAAATTATAGTTAACCAAAACTTTTAGGTAGAGATGACTGGGTATTCCATTGATCTGCCTTTCAGCAATATTTAATCTGAACCATCCTTCCCACCCTGACCCTATCCTCAAAGTGCCTTTATGCTGCTTTCTTAAGTTTTTATGAAGTATCCTACAGCATCAAAAATATGGGCCATCAGGAAGAGTTTAGTGTTAACTCATCAGATGTCCTGAAACTGGTGGTTCTTTCATAATTCATCATCTTTTTATCCAGTCTGCTACCTGTAACTTTGTTGTAAATAAATCACTGATAAAAATATGAAATAGAACACTCAGATTCAATGCGAGTAAAACAGTAGTACTTAAACTATCTCTGATTGTTGATGAAAAGTGAGAGGCAAATGTGGTCAAAATGGTCTCTGAAGATGAGCCCCAAACTGGGCTACTGGTTTGTGGCATTTCATGATGAGGATGAGGAACACAAAAACTACAAGGAATATTTATATAGAATTCTGGGAAAGTCAAATTATAAGTCCAGAAAACAGTTTAGTGGCTGTCAGTGTTTGGGGATTAGAAGAGTGTACCAAGAGGCCCCAGGGAGAAATTGTGGGTGATTGAACTGTTCTCTGTACTGATTGTGGTGATGGTTACAAGACTCTATGCATTTGTTGAAATGCATAGAAATGTCCAATAAAAGAATGAATTTTACTACATCTAAACAAAAAAAGGAAAGTATTAAATGAAACCATTTTTCAAAGTTGAAAACACTCAAAATAGTACTATATATTCTTGTAATTACGTACTAATAAATGGACAGGAGGAACACAAACGAAAAGTGATCTTTACAAAGGGAGGTGTCTACAAAGGTGGCTTAATTTCAATCTGTAAAATTTTGTTCCCTGGAAAAAAAATGATGAGACAAATTTAACTAACCAAACTAGGTATTGGCCACTTACCAGCAGGCCGTTAATTTGTTAGATAATGCTTTGTTATTTTATAGAACACAAAATGCATCAAAGGACTTCATTTTTAGGTGGACATGGTTCAGAGTCTAGTGATGGGGTTTCTATCAAGGTTTCTTAGTAGTGGACATCACCCAAAACCCTCTGGAAATGGTCTTGTTAGGTTCTGTGTCTGCTTCTGTATTGCTTAGGTGAAAATATCTGTTTTGGATCTATGCATCCCAATGGAAAACTATAGCGTCCTTACCTTTTGACATCTTACTAACATCTGTTTCTCTCAGACAAAGTGACCAATGACCCACATCCCACTTGACCTCAAGATGCGTGGGGATAGCTTGTGGGATGCTCTTGATGGTGGCCTGAAATTTTGTGGACAGGTACATCTGTCTATGACATTCAATCCCATACTCAAGCATCCTTCCAGGATGCTTCAAGTGAGTTCTATTCTGTGACAAGAAGTGGCACTCATGAAAAACTCCTAAAGGACAACACTCAATCTAGCTGTTTTCCATAGGAAGACTTTGCTTCTAGGTACATGTTTGCCTCTAATTAGATTTCCATTTGTCTTCTGTTAGTATAGACCTGCCCTTCCTTTCTCTCAGGCACAGGAGGTTCAGGTTTTCTTACCTCTGAATTGGGTCCAGGTATAACAACACTCTTAAGGCAGCAGAACTACATTGTTGACTTCTTTCTGTCAGAAATTGATTTATCTGTCTTCTTGTTTGGAAATGGTAGCTTTTTTGAGGCCTGTCACACAACCTAGAGATTGGGCAAGATTGCTGATTCTCTCCCTCCCTTCATAGAGTAAGATCAACCTAAAGACCACCACTGTGATCAAATCTGCATGTGTCAAAGAGAAAGCAGGCACCTGATACCTGTCAGTTGTGACCCTGTTTTTCCTGAACTTTCCAGTTTGATCAATAACTCTCACTTGTTGGGTGAAGTAGAATTACTCCCAAAGATCTAGTAAACCAGATTCTTACTAAAAATGATGGCTCTATTCATGGTTAATGTTACTGTACTCTCAGATATGCCTGAATAGTACAATATTGTATTACTTTGACAATTATTATAATAAACAAAAGATTTAAATGTCTCTGACTTCTTGGTCTGCTCTTACATGTCACACAGCACTGAGTTAAAAATCCTCATGATGCCAGTGTGTTTTATCCAGATAGTATGTGTGATAACTGTATTTTCACAGCCTGTGTGAAAACCTCCCTAAATCTGGAGTATGATCTGGATTTGATCATGTGGAGTTGGTAATTCCCAGTTTCACAATGGGTTATCTGCTTTGCATTTAGCAATTGATGTTCCCAGGATTGTTTTACTATTAAATGATGGTATTAGGTTTTTGGAAGCTGTTTTTGTAATAATACCCTTGGCTGCTCTAATATCTTACCCCTGAAGGTTTTGCTACCATTGTGTTTTTTTGTGACATCTGTATCTTTAAGGAAGAAATTATGAAACATTAAAAAAACACTTTTTCCATTTCTAGAGTCTTGTTCTTACTCATAGCTATCACTCAGTTGTCCTGACTTTTGCAATAGGGGAGGTTATCACCCCTCCATGCTTCATCTTCCAACCCTCCTTCAAAGAGATGTTACAATATCTCTGAATGAAGCATCGAGATTTGGGGTTATAACAGTCCCATAATGTGGGATCAATTACCCTATTAAAGAGCTCAAACACTCACCTTACTCTTTAGAAAAAGCCAGTAACGTAACCATTCTCTAACTTATTCTCTATTGAGAGGACGTACTGGTCATTAGAAATAGAGGCCTGTAGATTCACATGGCTTTAGATTTCACATTAGCTAGCAGATGTGTGATGGTGATCTTCTTAACAAGGGGTACTCAGTCTATAGTACTGACAATGCATTTATTCTCAATTATAAAGCATATCAAAAAAGAAGTGGTCAAGTGGCATTGAAAACAAACAGCACAATTGCATGGGAATTTAAAGAAATGTTTTATAAAGATTTGAGGAGATGCTGGAAATAAATTTCATATTTACCAATGATGTTTTTAAGTGTAGCTTAAAAGAAGAAATATAAAATTTCCAACTCAGTTTTTAAACAATTGTGCACACTGTAGTTCCTACAATGTACACGTGGAAAAGGAATTTATACATGCAAGAGATAATGGATCTTATACAAATTTGTCTATAAGAATAAAAACAATATTGAGATATGACATGCCCAATATTCAGGTTGTTAATGATAGCATTCTTGCCTTTAACTAAAGTGATTTTAGCACTTGCCTTTAAAAAGTCCAGGGCCACCCATTGCTGGTGAGGGAAATCCCAGCAAGATGAGAAACAGAAAATGGTTCTTAACTTCCAGCTGCAAAAGAGCAGACATGATCCTATGTCATAAAAGTAGCCTTGCAAGGCCACAGAATTTGACAGATTGCTTCTCTGACTTATGCAAATAACCTTTAATTTCTAAAAGTCTGTAATTCTGAACGGTTGGAAAGATTGTCTTATTTAATGGTTTGTTTCCTTGGGTAATACCAAGGTAATTTAGAGTAATTAATTTGCCCTGGTAATTTAGAGTGATTCTGCTTTTGAAAGATTTAGGAACTTTTATTCATTCCTTAAGTCAGAACACTATAGTTGCAATGTCTTTCTTCTCCCACATGCAAGCGTTTAAAACAAAAGCCATGAATCCATTGATTTACTACCTACAGTGACTTAGTCCTGACTTATTTAAATTGAACAGTATCAAGAACTTTAATAGTTTCACAATATTTGACCCCATTTTCAAGGTCTAGGAGTAATACTAAATATAGAAAACTTCATTCTCAAGACAGTTTAATGCAATATTAGCACAGTGAAACTCTGCCTGAGATACAATTTGGAACAACATGAGAAATAAATGAATGAAGCAATTGGTATAATGGGAAAAGGATGAAAGCGTGTCTAATAATAGTGGAACTATTATATCAAATTTGGTTTATATGCTCTAGGAAAGGGCATAATTGAAAATTCGAGTTTTGAAAATTAGAAGGAATGGGAAAATGTGTATGATAGGATTTAGGTAAAATGATAGTATGTTAATAGTGCAATTACAAATATGTCCAGGAATGCACTGAAAATGTGTAGAATAAAATTTGAAGTATAGAAATATAACTATTGATGTGTTACTGTATTATTTGGATGGCTGATCCATTTTAAATATTTTATTATACATATTTATTCATACATAGAAAAATGTTAATTAGTATTAAATATTATAACATGAGTCAATAATCTTTTATAATTTAAAAGAGCAAAAAATAAAGTTCATTGGAATTTGAAATGCTCTAATATATCCATTTTCTTACAATAAATTTATCAGAATAATATAGCTAACACATGGGAACCAGAATTGAGTAGGCACTATTTTGTTTAATGAAAATATAGAAGTAAAAAAGGTATGCAAAAATATTTTTAATAAAAATTAAAAATTAAAAAAGGTATGCATATCTGAAAAATAACAAAAGGAAGACAAAAAAGATTTAGGGAATCACAAATGAATACTGGTAAAGCTTGTTAAAATACTTCAATAAAATGGAGATAAAAAATGCCCCAAATCCAAAAAGGAAGCAAAACAGCAAAATAGGCTGAAAACAAGTCAGTATGTTGAAATGGGCTGAAATATGTTTATCTTATAAAAAATTCTAAAATTTTTTAAGCATGGATTTTAAGAATATGTGTTACAAGAAGAATTATTAGCAACAATGGCTTTTAATTAATTTTTTATTTATTTTTTATATATCTATATACATTTTTAGGATACATTGATTACACAAATGTTACACAGAGATTCCAGGAGTACCCATATGCCACCCCCCACCCCTCCCACAACCCCCCACATGCACATCCCTAAGTGTGGCATAACGCCTCTGTTAGTTACACACATGCAACAATGGCTTTTAGACAAATATCCTTTAAGAGAAAAGTCAGAGTTCAGTAGAAGGTGGTTTGAGGGCATCAGGTGGGCACAGATACCAAGAGTTGGGAGAATTTCAGAAAGAGAAGAGGGAGGATGAGAAGAAGGAAGGCTCCATAGTAGTCCTGGGTAACAGGGCTTCTCAACACTCTTTCAAGGTCCCCACAATTTGGAACTTTTTCTGGGACAATCAGAAGTTCTGCATTTGCCAATATTTAATTTTCTTCCTCTCGAGAGAGAATCCTTCCCTAACACCATTCAGCACTATTTGATGTTATTAAATCCTTCCCCTTTCCATATCTCTCATTGTTTCTTCACACTTTCCTTGTCTCTCCCTCCTACTTATTCTATGCTGAATCCCTTTTCTCCTCCATCCTTTTAAAAGGAGTATCCGGCATATATGTTTACCTGGCTAACAACCAGCAAACAAAGGGAGACCTCAGACCAACAGTTTCAAGGAACTGGATTCTGCCAACAAACCGCATGAGTCTGGAAGGAGCTTTCTCCCCAGAGACTCCAAGTATGCTCCCAGCCCATCCAACACCCTAATTTCAGACTTTTGAGACACAAGTAGAAAACCCAGTGGAGTCTTTCTCAACTTTTGACCTATGAAACTGTGACAAAATAAAGGCGCATTGCTTTAACCAGCTAAGTTTATGCCAATTTTTATGACAGTAAATTACCAGTTGTGAGTTTACCTGTTCTATCTGTCAAAATTCTGACTTCCTTTCTTGGCCACATATATCTATTTCCGTATGTCTCCAGAGTCCTTCTACTCCTGTTTGCTAACTCATAAAACCCATTCATCCACGAAGTCATTCAAGAGACATTGTTGAGTCTGCTCTTTGTAAGGCAGTGTTTTCTACAAATATTATATTTTTTTGAGCTGTTGTAGTGCACCTAACTGAGGAACCATCCTCCATGATCTATGTGTTACCAATCTTCCTGCCTTTCTTTATCGTCAAATGGAATCCTGACCAATGTTTCCATATTCGGGCTCAGACTTTCCTGAGTTACAACATATACTTTGCTACCTGTATTAGAGTAAATTCTGATAGTCCCTTTGAACTGTGAGTCCTCCATGGAATCTCTATCTTTGGAGATACCAGGCAAATTTAATTTTGATGTATCCCACAAAGCTTGCAATAAAAATTTACAGTCCTGCCTAGAAGCTAAATTTTGCTGTCCTTGAATTAACTTTCCACGATACCCACCTCTGCCACTCTTCTTTTCAAAAACCTAAATAACTGAGTCCTTATTTAGTACACGTATCAAATTACCTATGAGTCCTGTCCAGTATGTAATTGGTAGAAATTAATTAATATTCAGCCACGAAGAACCACCACATGAAAAATAAATTTTATTTCTGACTTTGTAATATACTTTTGAAGGTAAATAACTTCTGTGGATTCAATAATAACAAAAAAATAGTGAGCAAAAGGCATTCTCTTCTAGATGTGAAAATTTGTAAGAATTGTGAATTTAAAATCCAAATTAGTCAGAGAAATTGTTTTAGTTCTTCCACATTTACTCTGTAATATAGCCCTGGCCACAAGGACCAGCCTCTTAGTCTTTGTATACTCCATCAACTTCAAAGAATATTGGAGAAACTATTGATTATATACCCCAAACCTAAAAACTTTGATTCCAGGACAGAAGCACAATAATCTGTGAGGCAGATATTATCCACACCATGCGACTTTTTAATCATCTTGCCTTAGGCCCAGTACACAAGCCTTCTGATGAATTATACCTTATTTCAAGGGATATCAAGGCCCTTATACTAATATTTAAAGAAATGGTGAAATGCAAATGACAGAAATGTTCACTTACTTCCAAGAAGGAACACTGTGCTTTCAATTCAGCCCAGAGTTTGAGTGAGTGATTGCAGACATAGAATGGATATGAAAGGAGGGGATCTTGGGTCATTACTGAGAAGATAAAGGCGCCTGGAGAAAGGAGATCTCAGGAGTTTCCCCCAAGGCTGTTTAAGTTTCCAATTTGCCTTGAATAGCAGACAGAAAAAAACAACAACGAATAATCAGAAACCCATTTTGGCATTCATGTTTTCTTCAAAGGCTATCTTAATAGAAGTGGGGGATGAAGTTGAATTCACCCATCACCACAAATAATTATATTCCTTTCTACTGAAATTTTGATGATGGAGATCTTTTTCTCTTACCAGAGCATGTGTCTAAAGTAAAAACAAACAATTTTGAGAGGGGTTTCAAGTATGGAGACAGATATCAAATATCAACTCTTTAGATCTAATAAGGCTAACAGTGCTCTGAAGGTGACAAGTATGTAAGTACCAATGATTAGAATATAAGGCTCACTCCAACATGTGTATGACACTTGTCCAAAGGTAGCTGCTTTACAATGTTTTTCAATGAATGAATAAATGGATAGATAAATGACATTAAAAATAGAAGAGGTTGAAGCAATTCCATAGTTATAAGGACAGGTATGGGTGACCATAATGAGTTGTCATAAATACTCAGCCAATATAAAGTCTCTGTTGGCATGTGGTATCTTCTGAAATGGGACAAAGCTCATGGAAGTTGCTAACATGCATAGTAAACAAAATGCAGTGGCTATGGAATTTTCCTCAGAGCCTTTCCTGGTTCTTATTATCTCCAAATGTTCTTTATTTCAGCAGGGATCAGATTGAGAATAGATAAAAACATATAAATCAATTTTCTCAAGCATATAGGATTGAGGCCCAGAAGAAAGGGACATTCACATTTCCTCATTTAGTGTTTATCTGTGACTCTAAATATTGTGCTTCATTTTTCACTTAAGAGAGTGAGTCTCAGCTCTGCCCTCTCAGAAAGGCAGTTATATACTAAGCAGTCAGTATATTGTCTGAGAGCCTTGCAGCTCAAGACAGGGATGGACAGAAGCCCTTAGTGTTCTCAGTCTAAGAAGCTGGGTCCCTGTGGCCAGGTCCACAGAACAGAATAAATGTGGAAGGATTGGGCCAACAAAAACTGAATACTTAACACTGTTATTGTCTGCCAAAATTCAAGGAACCCCCTTTCTTAATGAGTAACATTCCTCATAAAGTAAAAACTAGCCTCCCTAACTAGCTGATCAGAGAATGTGGGGACAAAAGTCCACTGGAACATAATAAGAAATGCAGACATGGTTAAGGGAGTCCTGATGAGCTAAGGTTTGATGTTCTTTAAGTGGAAAGGGAGGTGAGAAAGTAAAAGTCCCTGTCTCAGAGATCCAGGAAGAGAAGGCCCGACAAGGAGATGTTAAAGAAAGTGGAAAGTGGCCAGAAAGAATTTGGGAAACACTTTCAGAAAAACCATAGAAAATATTACGAAGCTTCTGGATTTTTCTGGCACAGAAGACATATTGTAGTGATGTCCATTTTCCAGGTAGAAGAACTAATCTGTGGTCATAGGTACCCACAGTCAGTGAAGTAACTCTAGGAAGAGCAATGATACTTTTCCTGTTGGAAGTCAGGAGGGCAGGAGGGCAGGAAGACAGAATGTCCTAGAATCTAGATTGTTCCGTACTCTTGGTTATCTATGTCTTCATTGGCCACAGAGAAAAGATTCTCAAATCATCGACAAGTGGTTATTTCAACATGGTGAAATTTCTCTCAGATGGTCACATGCTTAATGACATGACATATCCTCATTTAATTTCCTCTGTGACTCAACCCGTGAGTCAAGAGAGTGAGTCCTGGCTCTACCCTCTCAGAAAGGCAGTTGTAGAGTAGTCCATCAGTATATTGGCTGCCTGAGCCTGACAGCTTAAGAGAAAGATGAACCTTTATTCCCTGGAGTTAGAATCTGAAGTTA
>PVKH010012912.1:0-17064 GCA_004027955.1 Chaetophractus vellerosus
CATGATTGTGTAGAAAATCTGATGCAATCTACAAAAAAGGTTCTAGTAGTACCACTAACTAAGTTAGGTTATTAAGGTTGCAGGATGCAACTTCAATATACAAAATCCATTGTATTTCTATTTACTAGCAGCAAACCCTTTGAAACTGAAATTTTAAAATTATAGTTTTTAGTAGTGTATTAGTCAGCCAAAGGGGTGCTGATGCAAAATACCAGAAATCAGTTGGTTTTTATAAAGGATATTTATTTGGGGTAGAAGCCCACAGTTACCAGGCCATAAAGCATAAGTTACTTCCCTCACCAAAGTCTATTGCCACTTGTTGGAGCAAGATGACTGCCGATGTCTGCCAGGGTTCAGGCTTCCTGGGTTCCTCTCTTCCCCAGGGCTCTCCTCTCTCTGGGCACAGGCTTGCTTCACTCCATAAGGCCAGCTGTAGACTATCAAGTGAACAGCTTGTCTCTTTTCCTGGAGCCTTCTCTCCTTCCTCACAGCCAAGCTGCTCTGTGGGCTTACTTCCCTGAGCTCCAGCATCAAAACTCCACATCAGAACTCCAACTCAAAAAACTCCAACTCTGTCCTTTGCCATGTCTTTTATCTTTGAGACCCCACCCACCAAGGGGTGGGGCTCAAAGCCCTACTGACATGGCCCAATCAAAGCCCTAATCATAACTTAATCATGCCCAGGTGAACAGACCAGTTTACAAGTATACTCCAATATCTATTTTTGGAATTCATAACTATATCAAACTGCCAAACTGCTACAAGTAGCATCAAAATGTTAGTAGTAAATCTGACAAAAATACAAAAGACCTATTAAGATGGTTAATTATATTTGTCAACTTGTCTAGACCATAGTTCACTGTTAACTTAATTAAACATTAATATAAAGTTGCTACGAAGGTATTTTGTAAATGCAGTTAACATCTAAAATCAGTTGGCTTTATTGATATTGTAAGTTGGTCTCATCCAATCTGTTGAAGGCTTTATTAGCAAAAACTGAGGTCTTCTGGAGAAGAAGAAATTCTGACTCAAGACGGCAGCATAAATTCCTTGAGTTTCCAGCCTACTTGCATGCCCTACAAATTTTTTGTTTCTCTGAAGAACCATGAATGATACACATGTATAATGAAAACTACAAAAATTGCCGAGATTAAAAAGGGACATAAATTGAAAAGTAATAGTGTTTTTAGAAGAAAATATTTTTAAGATGTCAATTCTGTCCATTGATTTAATGCATTACCCATTAAAATCTTGGCAGGCAAAATTTTACAATTCACATGGAAGTGCAAAGGAGCTAAATAGCCAAAAGAACCTTGAAAAAGAAGAATAAGTTGGAAAGTCAACCTTACCTGATTTCAAGATTTTTTATAAAGCAACAATACTCCAAACTCTGCTTCAGGAAATCCACACATGCAACCAAAATATAAATAAATCCAAACATACAACCAAAATAAAAATAACTCCTTAAAATTGATGAAAATGTTTTTAACATTTATATATGATAAGTATTACTGTTGTATGTATAGATTAATTTTTGAACAATTTCTATGTGAATTAATGACCAATACATGCAATATTTAACAACCTTAAAAGTGCCTCTCACCAAGAAAAGTTTTATGAAAACTAAAAAGCCAGATACTTTAATTGCTTAATAACAGGAACCTGAGCTAATTTAATGCTAAGCAATCTTATTGGCTCCATCTCGTTCATTAACTGTGAAGAAAAAGTAATCCTGAGAGGACTATGTTCTTGATGCAGAGAAAAATAAACATAATTTCTTTTCTCGCACTGAGCTCTACAATTCTCCATCACAAATAAGGGATCTGAGCAAATTTTGCCTTTGCTCACCTGCAGTCAGAATTTACCACCCATTGGTGTAGACCTGTTAGTAGAATGGACTTGAAACAGAACTACCGAGGAGCTCTACAGGGCTCCATCCAGAAGTCAAACAGCTCTGCCTTGCAGCTGTATTCAACACTGTTTATCCTATCTGACCTCACCGCATAGACAAGCTCAAGAAGCATGAGCTTGGTGTGTAGATATCTGAGTCAGTCTAGTCTGTGGCCATGCTTTAGATACATTATATATGTTCAACAAGAATATACACTATTCTTCTCTGTAAAAATCCATTAATTTTCATGCTTCTGCATAACTTTTTGGTTTTAATATTAGGAAAATTCTTCAGGAACAAATTATGAATTTCAACCTTCCATATCTTGGGAGATAAGAATATCATACCCACCCTACCACACCACACCCCCATGGCAAAGCAATAAGGTACAGCGGAGATGACAGCAAATCTAAATTCCTAAGGAACAAATTATGAACTTCAACCTTCCATAACTTGACAGATAAGAGTATCACACCCGCCCTACCTCCCATGGCAAAGGAATAAGGTACAGAGGAGGTGACAGCAAATCTAAAACAAGTCAAAATCATAAGGAGAGATTGCAAAATAGGGTAAAAAAATGGGAACTTGGGATGGTGTGAATCACAATAAATTGTTAGCATATGCCCTTTCCTACTTGGAGTTCCCACTCTTGTCATCATATATATATAAGTTCACAAAACAATCATGCATAATGTGCAGAATTCTCATACATCACCCCTCCACCAATACCTTGCATTGTTGTGAAACATTTGTTACAGATTATGAAAGAACATCATCAAAATATTGCTACTAGCTATGGTCAATAGCTTACATTTGGTATCCCAGGGCACTCTATCCAGGAAAGCACTTTGGAACCAGGAAAAGGAAGAATAAGGAATTCATGTCAAAGAAATATTTTAATGCCAATTTTATAGGTATAAAATATAAAGTTTATTAGAGTATATACAGTCTAATCTGGAGAATCTTGATATTTAGAAAGAATAGTAAGAGAGATACACAGATATAAAATAAAACCAATTACTTGCAATGTAGCAAACAGAACAAAGTGCTCTGGAAAGAAACAAATAAAGATGAATTTCAGGAACTGACTGAGGAAGTCACAAAAAAGAAAAGATTGCAGATCCTAATATGTGAGGACCTCTGTGTAACTTACATTTGGAGGGAGGAGGAGGATCCATGAAGGACACTGCACAATATAAACTGGAGAAATGAATGGGGAAAAATGTGGGAAAAGTCCATGAAATATTTTTTAAATGGCAGTCAACAGAATCAAAATATAAAAAGAGTCAAATGATGATAACTGAAGAATCACTGAGCTCAGTGATGAATTCACTCGGAAGGACAATTGCAAAAGAGTTTTGTATGTGAAAGACCTGAAGACATTACAATTAGTCTGCTTTTTTTAAAACTCTGACTGTAAAAAGGAGAGAAAAAGTACAATTAGAAAAGGTGATCATTGGTATTGAGGTGAGGCTGGTTGATTTTGTTAAAAAGGGGAAACATTCATCTACCAAATGGTAGGTAGAAGAGAAAGAACCATGGAAAAGTGATAGAAAGCATCATAGTTCAGAGACGGGAACATTAGTTAATTAAATACATTGAGTAAGTAGAAGATATGAAACCAAAGCACTGATGAAAACTCAAACTTTGGAATTGAGAATGTTCTATTTTTTCCTAAAGTTTGAAGTGGGGGAATAAAGGTAGGATAAAGGAACAGAGACTGTGAGGTGAAGAAGAATTAAAACTATTTACATCAAGTGACTTCAGTCTTATAAGTAAGTTGGTAAGGTCATTTGCTGAGAAGGGGGATATTTAAAGGCTACTCAAGACATAGAAGTATATTTATTTTGCAGAGTTGACAGATTTAAAGTCACCAGCATCCATTGAAAATATCATGGTAGCATATAACTTAGTTGATCAAGGAAATTACCTTTTTCTGTATATTTAAAGAAATGGAACACCTTTTGTGTCATCCATGTTTTGAAAGGGAATTGAGAGGGGAATAATTCAGAAAATCAAAACAAAAGAAATCCTCCAAGTGTTAAGCATAAATGAAAACAATTCCTTTTTTTCTTATCACATATATTAAAATTCAGAAAGGAAGGAAGCTAGCGGGAGGGAGGGAGGGAGGCCAGCCAAAAAGAAATTCTCATTTTTGAACACTTTTAGAAAATATAGTTTGTCAATGGCTGAACTCAACCCACTAGACAAAGAAGCAGAGAGGCTACTGTTGCATAAAAGTGCTTAAACAAAAGTATATATACCTCTGTCAAAAACATACACAAAATCATGAGTTATACCATCCAGTTTCACTCACCTTCAAAGCAGTGAATACAACTTTATAGATCACAACACAATTCATGTCATCTGTTTTTTCCAGGCAAAATCACAAAAAGTGCAAAGATTCTAAATTTACACATATACCACCTGTTCCCTGTGAGTAGAATAACACATTAGAGTGGTAAGAGCTGGAGTGTAATGTGTGTATGTGTGCACAAGTATGTGTGTGTTGGGAATGGAGGCTCCTTAATAGCGTTAGACAGAAACATTTAGCCCAGTATGGGTTGCTTTTCAGGTCTATCTCAGTATTAGTCACAATAGCAATATACATCTTGTCCTAATTGTCACAGGCAGAAATGATCCACTATATGGGACTTAAGTCTTCCATGTTTGTCTCTTAATAGGGCAACCACACGCTAACTATGATCTAGTGAATACCTTGGATAAACATTAATTGATTTAACATTCAAATTATAAATAGTGGAGTGGGTGTAGCTAAATGGTTGAGCACCTGCCTCACATATATGAGGTTCCAGATTCAATCCCTGGTACCTCCTATAAACAAAAAACAAACAAAAATTATAGAAATAGCTACAGATATCATATAGACATCCTTTTGCATAAGTATCTACAAATAAAGCTTATTTGTTTATCTTTGTGCCAGAATCTAGGGTTTAAAGAGATGTATGGACCAGGATCTGAGGGTCACAAATACTACAAAATGGCAAAATGCTGTGCTTTTAATGTTCCTCTAATTCCAGCAATCTCCCAAACAATATCCTCTATACATATCTCAGTGAAATGATGGCTTGAAGCAGGATGGACCTCAGAAAATTACGTTGTAATGTTAATTCATTCCTGTGAGTGTAAATATATTATAGGTGGGAACTTTAGATGAGGTTACTTCAGTAAAGTGTGGCCCAGGGCGGGTCTTAATCCTCTTACTGGAATCCTTAATTTTTTTTTTTTTGAAGCTCATAGGTTTTTTTATTTTTTTACATACCCCGCCCCCCGCTTTCTGCTTATTCTCAGTGTTCATTTTTGCATTCTTCTGTGTCTGCTTTGTCTCCCCCTGTTGTGGCGATGCGCCGAGTCAGCTCACCGGTGAGCGGCGTCCTTGCCCACTCGCAGGTGGCTTGCCCCGCTGGCGGGAGACCCTGCTCTGCTCGCGGGTGGCTCCGTTCTGCTCGTGGGCGACTTGCCTTGCCCATGGCAGTTTTTGCCCATGGCAGCTTTTTGCCCTGCCCACGGTGGCTTGCCCCCTGAAGGCGGTCTGCCCCTCTCGGAAAGGCCCCTGGGAACCGAACCCAGGGCCTCCCATGTGGTGTACAGGCGCCCTTATCCACTGGGCTACAGCCAGCCCCCTGGAATCCTTTATTAGAGAGTGAAATTCAGATAAAGAGAGAGAGAAATCTATGGAAGAAAGAAGCTGAAAGCAATGAAACCCAGAAGACAAGGGAGAGACCAGCAGACACTGCCATGTGCCTTGCCATGTGACAAATGAGTCCAGGATCGCCAGTCTTTGAGGAGAAAGCATTACCTGATGATGCCTTGATTTGGAAATTTTCACAGCCACAGAACTATAAGTTTGTAAGCTATTAAATCTCCATTCTAAAAGCCAACCCATTTCTGGTATACTGCACTTTGGCAGCCAAGCAAATTAAAACAACTACCAAATACTGTAACTGCAGAAAATATGCAGACTGACAGCACAGACCATATTTTAGGTAAGGAGAAGATTATTTGAAAGATATTTGTCCTTCTGTATGATTTACATTAAATTGAAGTTTTAGAAAACTATGCAATATATTGGTCCATCTACTTAGTCAAGGGAATAACTATTTACCATACAATAAAATGTATTCTTAAAATAAAATTTGGTTTGTTTCTGTCTTAGCAAAGATAGGACTAACTAAATAATAATCTGCATTATTCATCCTTTAAATATTCTGATGATAGATGTAATATATTTTTATTGAAGAAGGCTTATAAAATAGAGAGAAGAATGTGATACAGGAAACAAAAATCACCTATAATATCATTAACCAGAATAATTAGTGTATGTATCATTAGAGTATTTCCAAGTATTTGCATTTTTACATAAATATGAGATTACATTACTCATTTTCCTTTTAATAATATCTTTAATTATATGGATATTTGGATATTTTCATGCTACTTAATATTCTTCTAAAATACAATTTTAATCAATGTCCATAGTAATGGGTGGGGTTTTTTTTTCAAATACTGTTAATAAAAGCAAGGTTTTGAGGATCATTATCCTCACTTTTTTATGTAACAGAAGAAACATTACATTCCCTTTAGGAATATACAAGTGACATTTAGCTACCTGGTTCTAATATATTTTAAGTAGTTATCTGCTCTGCTACCCTCCACCCTGTGTCCTCTTGTTCTAATATGCATGTCTTGACTATCACTAGATTATGGCCACTTCTCTGCCATTAATTCTTCGGTCATTTTCTTTCTCCAAGCTTCAAAATATGTGTTCATATTTTTGTTATTGAGAATAAGAGCTCTTTATATATAAGAATGTCTACTTTTTTTGTCACATATACTGCAAATGTGTTCCCTAGGTCATTTTCCTTAATTCAACATACCTAAGAAGTTTGCCTCTGATCCCATTCAAACAGATCATTTTATTCAAGATTTATAAATAAATAAGGAGTTTTTACTTGTGCTTTGTGTGACAACATAGCCAGGAGTCCCAGTAATGTCAGTACAACAAACATATTATGAGAATCCACAGAGTACCAGACACCAAGGTAAAGAGAAAGTGGTCTTCAATTATATTGTCTTTCATAATTATGAAGACAATCAACATTTTCAACACAAAGACACAATTTAAAATTTTGAGGCTCTTTTCTATGTAACTCTCAAGTAACAGACATGTGTGTGCATTGTCAAATCAAGAATTTTTTACACTTTCATTCACTGACAATCTTATGAGAAGTGCAAACTTCTTTATCAGATGGGAAGTCCAAAAAATTGTCAAAGAGGAGAGGACATATGAACTGTGTTTGAAGGATCATTATACTATAGAAGAATCAGGGTAAGTTTATCCTATAAAAGGACACAAAAGAAATGGAAAGAACATGAAACATTCAAGAAGAGTGAGAAATTCACTGAGGGAGTAACACTGAACCTTGGAAGAACGGGGCCTGTGATGACCCCTGAAATATTAGGTTAGAACCAGATGAAGAAAGGCTCTGTATGCTATGCTGGAAAATGCGTATTTTACCCTGTACTTGGCAAGAAGGGAAGAGTCAACTGAAGAAGATAATATATATAACCAAGTAGCATAATGTCTTGCTAATCTGCTCATTGTTACCAATATAAAGTATATTGATCAGAACTAAGTAATTTATTAATAAGTTCATGTTATTGGTGTATCTATCAATTTTATTTTGGAACCAATATAACTTTCGAGATTGAGATTAGAGATTTCTCTTTAAAAACTATTAAATGAGTCTGTAAATCATTGTCCCATAACATAATTTTCCTAACAATGTGACTGAATAAAAACACATTTTGGAATATGTTATAGTATATTCTCTAGACTAAAATTTGCATTAACAACATTTCTTCCTTCATAATGAAACATTTTAAAAATATAGGGTAAAATTCAAATGTCTTAACAATAAAGAAATTTAAACAATCAATTAAAATGAAACTGTGAATCAAGCTTTCATAGCATCAAACATTTGTGCAAAGCAACTTTCTTCCTGGAAATGGTCACTAAGTTTAAAACAGCAGTGACAATAATGTAAGGGAAATGTGATACACAACAGGTCTTTAGAAAGCAGCTGTGCAAACAAAAGGAAGAATCTTATGGAAAACCATGACACATTAAGAGACCTGTTGATTACATCGCATGTCTAATTCAAGTATTTTGCTTATACAAAATCAAGAACATAGCCTCCAATGGTAAATCTAGTAGGTTATACTTTGCCGTCACATTGTTTGATTCATGTTTTTCACTTAACAAAAATCCCGTAGTTATCTGAATCTAAAATGATCAGATTTCAGTAATGCGATTTTGTTCCAAATGCATTAAATGTGTTAAATATGCATAACATTTCTGTATCTTAGTGTATTTGATAATGACCAAATGCTAAACATTTAGGATAAGAATGAAATAATATATTTTAAAATATCATATTTTGTGAATAGCTACCAATATTAGTCCTTTTTTTTCCAAATGAAAGAGATTTGTTTTCTTGTCATGGTCATGGCAACAAACCAAAATGTTGTCACAATGACAGGTAACATGTTAGCTCTCTACAATCGACTGAGTATAAGCACTGCATAACCTTTTGCTTAATGAAAAATGTTTATATGATTTTTTGATATGGCTCTGACCTAAATGAAAGTTCCTCCATTTAAAAGATAAATCTAATTCTTCTGAACCCATGTTTTTATGATTTAAAGAATTTCTGTCGAAGCTCCACTGTTCTTTTTCCAATATCTCTTCAAATAGCCCAGGAAAAACCAAACACATAATGAATGGAGACAAATCAAGTTTTGGTTATCTTATTTACCTATTTAATATCGTCTGTTATAAAATGTAGAAATTGAAAAAACCTACATGCTTAAAAATATGATCTGTGGTACTATAAAAGGAATTTTGCTGCATTTTCCCTAAAACATTACATTAAAAGTATATACAAACAGAAAAATTAGATACTCTATTAAGACTTTTGTTTTAGTTTGCTAAATGCTGCTGAGAGAACAGAAAGTGGTTTGGTTTTTAAATGGGGATTTTTTTAGTTCAAAAGCTTAGAGATCTGAGGCTGTGAAAGTGTCAAAACCAAGGCATCATCAGGAAATCCTTTCTTCCCGAGCTGCAGCTGTGGACGATCAGGCTTCTGGCAGCATCTACTCAATCTCTTCCTTCCTCTCTGGCCTTCCTTGTTTCCAGGGTTTGCCTGAAGAGGCTGCCTCTCAGCTTCTGTTCCCTTGATTTAAGCTTCAGCTCCCAGAGCCTTCTCCATCAGCTTCTGGGTCCCTCTCTGTCTCTGCAACTTTCTTCCAGGATCTGCAGCTTTTTTATTCTTTCACTTATAAAAGACTCTAGTAAGAGGATTAAGACCCACCCTGGATCATGCAATCTAATTAAAGGCCCTTAACTAATACAAGTTAATCAAAACATCCCACCTATATTCAGTTCACATGCACAGGAATGATATATCCCTAAGGATATGATTTTCTGGGGTCCACAAAAGTTTCAAACTGCCACAGCCTTTGATATCACAAATATTTCAAATCAGGATGAATCCATAACCCCTTTACTATTTTCTATCCCTCTACTTCCTAAGTAATTTTATTCATGAAAACTAAAGAACGGCAAATGAAGCACTACCAAAAAAACCCTAATGATAATAATAATAGCAAATATTTATTAAGCCTTTTCCACTTCTCCACAACAACCCTTTACAGTAGATATTAATATTCTTCTCATTTTTATGAAAAACATTGCCTGTCCCTGTTGTCCAAATATTCAAACTTTTGCCTTCACTATTTTTATCTTAAAAGATGGATGAGAAATATCCTTTTTGATCTTTCCTACTGGGCACAAAAGACCATTTAATTTCTGTTTCTCTATCTGTAAAGGTTAAATAACTTTCAGAATTATTATCTCCCCTCCCCTACTCTCCCTTAACTGCTGCCAGCATCTGTTTTCAGTCTTCCTCTACATACCTCTCTCTTCATCTCTTGGCCTTTTCTCTTCGACCTACATCTCAACACTGCTTTTCTCAATTTGCACTCATTTTTTCCTAACTCCTAATCCTAAACCCTTCTTCTATTTCATATCAAGGTCATTGTTTTCATAGGCTCTTCCTCACATCTATCTAAAATTGCTATATCAACAATTTTACAGATTTGAGGTAAAACCCAGATGTTTATGTAGAAAAGCAATGCCAAGTACTAGACATTTAATATAAACAATATGTTTACATTATTTTTACTCCAACCCCCTTGTCCTGGATAAAATATTTTTAACTCAATAATTGAAAGTGTGTAAGAAATGATAAAGTGTTAAAATTAATTTGAAAAATCATGCTTCTAAACTATTTTCATAAATTTTTAGTCTAGATTTACCTGAGGTGTAGAATTTGTATCTTAGTATCATTTTTAAAAGCAAATGTATACCTTTATTTCTCTTTTTAAGTCTATTAAGGTTTGATTATGAAAGCAATTAGACTACAATATGAAGATCAATAAATTATGTTATTTTCATAATTATAAATTAATTGCCACTGCCTCAGTCATATAGGAAAGACTCAAATTTTATAAATACCTCTCCTGTAACTTATTTACAGTCAATTTTTGTTTGCATGTTTGGGTGTATGGGAATCTGTGATAGTGTTTCACTTAGTTGTATAATTATCAGGAGATGAAATATTGTGATATGTGTGTGTGAATACTAAAAGATTTCACAAGCCAAATAGAAATTCACAGAAAGTAGTTTATATGTATGTGTTTATGTGTATGTGTGTATGTGTTTATCCTTATTTAGCATGGCACGTATATAAGAGATATAAGGATACCAGCCTTTCAATTCTGGTGTTGGCTTTGGTGTCTATTTAATTTTAAATATTTCCCAAGAAACACAGAATTTTAAAAACTCATCATGTGTAAATTATAAAAAATAATTTGCCCTGACTGTGGTTCTGTTTTCAATTAAGATTGGTCTTTTTTTTACTGAGATCTCTATCACATTTTATAATATTATAAGATGACAAGAAGCTAAATTCTAATTTCAGAACATTCCTGTAAAACATAGCCACATATTGGTATTTTCCTTCTGGTTGGTATCATGAAAAAAAGCACTTGGATGAAAATATAAAGTCATATGCATAGAAAATCAGTTCTCAATGAATGAAAAAGGAAGGCCTTGAATCCAAACTAAAATTATCCTATTTACATATGCCATGATAACTTCACAATGGGTACAAGGAAATCTTATTTAACTATCTTATTTATCTGTTTAAAAGATTATCTCCCATTCATAATAAATTTTCAAAATTTATGTCAGTCTATTAAAATGAAATAATCTGATTTTTTTTTTAAAAAAACTCTACATTTTAAGGAATTAATCCAGCATATAATCAATCCATGGAAATGCACTATATAACTTTTTCTTGCTTTCTATTTCTGGTACAACAGCTGAAGGAAGAAATAACCTCAAAATCAGTTAATGTGGGAACCAAGAAACATATTCCATTTAATTCCTGTTTCTTTATTTTTCTTCCCACAGTAATAAAATATCCTTCCTTGCAGAGACTAAATTGTTCCAGTAGAAATGTGGAATAGGCAAGATTCAGACACACACTTTAGTCTTCCAAACCCCAACCATGAATAATAACAAACTTTAATCATTGTCTTGGCAAGAGTTAAAATATAAGCAGGGATATCTTAAAAAAATAAAAATAAAGGTTTACACCTTTCTGATGCCATGTGATTATCTAAATGGAGTTACTTTTGTTATTAATATATTGTTTCTTCCCACTCTAAACTCCTGGAGGACTCATAAACTTCTCTCAGCAACACCTAGTAAAATTAGGCATTTATTAAATGGTGCTATCCTTTTAATTCTCCTTTGAACTCTTGGAACTGGTTATTAAAAAAGGTAGCCAAAGTTCCCTTTTGCACCTGCAAATATCAATTGAATCTACAATTAAAGACCATTCTCCTTTTTAAAAAAATTCAAATCATGGCATTAAGTGTAATATTTTTATCTGCATCTGGTCAGGCTATTTCCTGGCATTTGGGATGAGGTAACAGGAAATGCATACAGATGCTAAAGAAAGATGCTGAGATAATCTGCAGGTGACTTTGGAAATGTAGGCAACTTCTGCATACTTCGGGATGTACAGGTATGCAAACAGACCACACATGGCTAAAGTCACTTTAGGGGGGTAAAAACAAAGCAAAACAAAAAACACCAGTTTCTCTATGCAACCAAAATGCAAAATCAAATCAATACTAATTTTTATTTGGGTGAAATATATTAGAAGAAAGTATTATTTCTAGAACCTTTAGAGTTGGTTATCCAGAAAAATCTTTAAACCATTTCGTTCCATTTATCCCTCCCCAAACAGACATAAACCCTTTTCTCATATCCACTTCCATGCACACATTCTCTGGAAAAGTTCCCACTTTTTATCTACCAGAGATCTTCTACACATTTCCAACACCTCTCCAAAGCAACTCTTTTAAGCCTGAAGCTTTTATTTAATATCGTAGTAAACTGTAAGTGGTTATTGTGTGTTCTTAACTACTCAATTTTTTTTTGTTTTGAGTTGCCGAGGCCTCATGTGTGGGAAGCTGGTGCTCAACCACTGAGCCACATCAGCTTTTCTGATTTGATTTGTTCATTTGTTTGCTTGTTGTTTGCTTTTTTGTTTTTAGGAGACACCAGGAACTGAACCGGGACCTCCCATAATAGGAAGCAGGCACTCAACCTCTTGAGCCACATCTGCTTCCCTCAGTCAATATTTATTGCTACTAAATTCACTTCTGCTAAATATAACAAGACTCTCCTCCACTTCAATAATTTTTTTAAAAATTTTATCATTTTCCAGAAGAGTTCTTTGTCACTACCATTCCTTGAACTCACAAATCTCTAAATTGAAAATCCAAAATACAGAATACATGGTAAAGAATTAACTTAAAAATATTTTAATATCATGATATCATTGAATTGATATAGGATATTAAATATTTTACAGCATTCATAATTTTTAGAGCCAAAAGAGACCTCAACTGTTCAGTTCAAACTTTTCATCAATGGATGAAGAGACTGAATTGCATAGAGATTAAGTGACTTGCCTGAGATGATCAGCTATTTAAAGGGACCATGTTTTCCAAAGTCCTGGTTTATACCTGTTATTGTGGTATACTTCCAGTGTGCCTGATTGCTCTCAAATTGTACCAATTTGGAAAATAAATCATAAGGTCACCTTAGTGAATGTGACTAGTCAAGTCCAAACTGAGGGTGAGTCTATAGATTAGAAATTTTTATACCAAAACAAAAATTAAGAAAGGCACTAAATTCTAGTCCCTCTGAAGTTGTTGGTAGTGCTACTCTTCTCTGATTTTTAAAAGTAAATAACCTAAAATCAAACCAATCTATAAAAAATGTAAAAACTAATAAGGAAAATGGTACTTTATCAATTTATTTTATTTTATTATACTGCGTTTCTTTATAATAGAGACCTCTAAAGGCATTCTGTAATATAGAAATCAGCATATAAACACATGGAGCACAATTCAGAATCATCTGTATTCAACTTATTAAAAAGACACCATACTACTCAAATAGCATATGCAATTAACACTGATACTAAAGAGGTAGTGGATGGAAAGTCAAAGAAAAGTGAGACAAGTAAGGTTGTAGAAATTGGGGGAGGCTAAAGAATAGAGGGTGAATAGAGATTAGAAAAAATTTTATGGAGAAAGTACCAAACCATATTTGAGAGAGAATTTAAGAATAGATATTATTTCAAAAGACAGAAATGTCGGAGCTTGAATCAAGGCAGAGGAAAAAACATGAGCATACTGAGGGAACTTGAAGTAGTTGAGGCTGGTTGAAGTATAGTTGATGGCTATGGGAGTTTGGAGAGGGATGTGAATGTATGACTGATGGTTGTATGTAATCCAGCATCCAGTGGGGAACAAGTAAAAGTGACAAGAGAAGTTGAAATAAATGTATGTTTTGTGGTAATCTGAGAGCAATTTGTAGATTTAAAAAGTTTTCACAAATATCTAATTGTGAAGTAGACAGGGAAATACTATGCTAGAATCAATAAGAACATGGATTTGGGAATTAGTAAGATCTGGATTTGAAATACAAGTTTTACTATTTATTGAGTGTTTTTCAACAATTTTCTTAGCCTTGAGAGTCCTCCCTTGTAATCTAGGAATGATGATATAGTGAACTCAGTGTTGTATTGAAAATAAATGAAATGTAAGTTATTTAGCTCAGGACCTAGAAAGTAGTAAGTACTCAGTGTAAATGATAAATATTATTGAAATTGGTAATTTTAAAGAAATGAACAATGGTGGTGGCATGAGAATGAAAAATAAGTAAAGAAGATAAATAAGAGAGATACTGCAGTGGTAGAATATATAACTAGAATTCCTAAAGAAAATTATTTTTAAAACAAGGCTGACATAGATGAATAATCAGTCTTTGATAACAGCAATTAAGCATGATTTTATATTTATGTCAAGATTCTTAAAACATTTTAGTATATTAGGAAAATATTTTGACTTGGAAAAATGTGATAATTTATGTTTTCTAATATATTATATAACATGTATACAATATGAGATTAATGGTCATTCCATTGTAATAAAAGATTGAAGGTGTTTAAGAATAGTTTTCTATTATTATGATGATTAAAGAGGTCTTCTTGGTTCATAATTATGAAAGGTATTTCACAGTTTCATAGTTCCATCTAAACTCCAATGAGAATTAAAATATAATAGCTTCCATTTAACTAAGGGCAGAATGCCATGAATTCTGAAACATCTGCCAGTAATTGAGCAGGACCATTAATACTGAATTTGTCTCTGTTAATGGCCTTCCAATAAGATAAATTCTCAGACATCTCAAAACAGGTTGCTATTTTAGAAGAGAGAGACAGCAGGCTACAAATTCTAGTACCATTAGCATTATATTAGTCAGACACCAAATGTGAAAATAGAAAATTGAATGAGTATGAGAAAAACTAAACTTGGTATCAAGTTAACATTTTGAATGACAGTAGTCATGGTCTGATAAAAATAGGCACCAATCGTTCTTTGCTGTAATTAATAATACAATGATTGAATTAACCAGTAATTTCAAATAAATAAATGTCTTAGTTTCCAGGCTTCTATGACAAATCCCACACAATGGGGATTGGCTTAAACAATGGGGATTTACTGGATCCAGTTTTGAGGATAGGAGAGGTCCAAATTCAAGAAGTCAGCAAGTCAAGGCTTTCTCTACCAAAAGAGTAAAAATCTGGTCCTAGCTATTGGTAACCCATGGAGTTCCTTGGCTTGTACCTCTGCTACTCATCACATATGATGTCTTTTCCTTTCTCATCTGGGTTCTGTTGAATTACATTGGCATCCAGCTTCCAGTTCCTCCCCACAACTTTCTCTTTGTCTGAATTTCTTCAGCTTACGAAGGACACCAGTAATCCTAATTAAGGCCCAATCTCATTCAAATGGGCTTCATCTTAGCTAAAATAACATCTTCAAGAGATCTTCTTTACAATAGGCTCATACTCATGGGAAGGCAAATCAAGACAAGAATGCATCTAAATTGTGGCACATAATGTAATCCACCACAATAAAGAATTGTTATTTGCTTCCAAGTATATTGGACTTCATTCTAACCTAGAATAAAATTTTCCTAATCATGAGCTCTGTGGTGATCTGAAGCTATATGTACTCCAAAATAAAAAATATAAATCATGTTCTTAAATGTAATCCATTTCTGTGGGTGTGAACCCATTTTAAGTAGGACCTTTGGATGAGGTTACTCTAGTTAAGGTGTAGTCAACCCAAATCAGGATGGATCTTAATTCTATGACTGGAGTCTTTTATAAACAGAATGAAATACAGATGGAAAGAAAGTCCACAAAGGGAGCAGCCAGAAGCTGGATATAAATGGAATCTGGGAGAGAAGGGAGGGACCCAAGGACACTGCCATATGCCTTTCCATATAGCAAACTAAGGACCAAAGATCACCAGCAGCCATCCCTAGACACTAGTCTTTGTCAAAGCATTGCCTTGATCAAGCATTGATTTGGAATTTTCCCAGCCTCAATCTGTGAGGGAATAAATTCTCATTGTTTAACTTGACCCATTTCAAGGTATTTGCTTGACCAACGTAGAAAACCAAAACATTAAGAATTTTGATTGTAAGGCATATAGTGTTAAGCTGTTCTATGAAAAATTTTGTTAACGTATACACAATTACAAATGGGCTTGACTAAAATATTAAATACTGACCATTTTATAAAGTTATTTAAGATTTCAGGTTAATAAAATAGTATAAATAAAATGAATTCAATTTTTTTTCCTTCTTGTTGCAATGCAATAATTATTCAGCAGACTAACTGATCCACCAAAATTCCATGTTCTGTTAGGACTACATGAGAACTATTTTCTTCCTGCATAATCAGATAGCAATTTCAGGAGATACAGCTCATCAGCATCAATCAGTCCAACATTGTTTTAATCATTTTAATTATGAACTTATGTAGCATATCTTTTAGTTTAAAAGTCTGTACACTTTTGTATTTTAAAATTAAATTTAGATTTTGTTTAAATTTCATGAAAGGATTATGTTTAATGAAAAAGCTGTTTTGTTAGCATGATATAACTCAACCATCAGTTTAACTATGAAGTGGAGCCGAAAGTGCTTTTGATACTACAAGGAATATTTTTTAAGGAAAAAATTCATTTATACTCATTTTTAATTCATATCAGCTTGTGATCGTTATGTTCATGTGTCAACTTGGCCAGGTTACAGTGTCCAATTTTTGAGTTAAGCAAACACTGGATTGATTGTTACTGTGAGACTTAAATCATCAGTAAGTCAGTTGCATCTATGGCTGATTACATCTACAATGAACTGAGGAGATTGCCTTCAACAATAAGAGAATCTCATCTGTAATGGTTTGAGTTTGAATTAATTGTGAATTCCAAAAATATAAATTAGATTATGTTTGTAAGCTCATCTGTTCATCTGGGCATGATTAAGTTATGAGTAGGGCGTTAATTGCCACGTCAGTGAGACGTTGAGCCCCACCCCTCGGTGGGGGTGGTCTCAAGTAGAAGCAGAGATTGGAGAGAAGCAGAGAGGAGAT
>PVKH010012913.1:0-17065 GCA_004027955.1 Chaetophractus vellerosus
TTTTTTTGTACACCATGTTATGTAATCTACATCACACCGTGCAATCAAAATAATTTAGTATAATCTTCTACATGAGAAAACTGGTTCCCTTTGAACATTAAATTGACCAAATACACACAGTTGGTTACTAGCAGAGCCAGGATTCATGCCAAGGTTTCTCTGACTCCACACTCTAAGCTATTTTCCCTTGACCATATTACAATTCTATTATGATATGTCAAAATTCCTGAATTTTATACTTTATAATAATGCAAATTTATGCCCTCACATATTTGAATTGTTTTTTAAAGTCATCAAATTTAAATAGGCCATGAAATCTAACAATCACATGAAAAACTAAAGTGACTTTAGATAAATTAGCTAAATAATAAAATAAGTTTAAAATGCATTTATATTCCTCAATCAGAAAAAAAAATACATTTGATCTCAAATTGGTATATATCAATGGACAGTGGAAAAGTAATCATATCTCCATTTAAAATCTTACCTAATTTTTTAGTACAGAACTTTATTTTCACAGTCTCTATTCAGACTATTATCTACAATTAAGAAAATTAAAGCAAATTTCTAATGCAATAACTCTACTGATGCAAATATTTAGAGAGTACATCCTATTTACACTGCTATGTTCTTTGGAAAGCATGGCTTCAAATTTTAATACAATTCTAAGTAGAGCACCTGATCTTTTCTTTTCCTGGGATCATATATACAAATCTATAGTAGACTAGTACTTTTCTAAGTTAATAAGAAACTCTTTAAAATTTTGAAAAGTTCATGGATGCTGTACCACAAACTTAGTAGATAAATAATATTGGCCATGGATCTGAATTTAAATGAAGAAAGAAAGAAATAATTATGATACTGACAGCACAATTGGAAGCAATCTATTTATTAAATTAAATCTCAAATTAATCTATAGGTTCCATGTAACCTCAATAAAAATTTAAGCAAGTTGTTTTTGCAGAAATTGAGAAGCTGGTTCTACAATTTAGATGTAAAAAATAAGGAACTAAGCTCCTCAGAACAAATCAGAAAAAGAAGAATAATGTTAGAGGCTTCACATTTTCTGAGTTAAGTGCTTATAAAGTTAAACAATTAGCAAAATATGGTGTTGGTGAAAAGATGAATTTCTAGATAAATGGAAGGAACCAAATACAGAGTTAAGAAATATATTCACACACATACATGATCAATTGATTTTGGCAAATATGTTAAGGAACATTAGTTTAGAATGCAAAGTTCTGTTTTGGTTGCATGTTAAGATGAGGAAACTGGGCCTCAGATAACTTATGTGTTAATTCACGTCAGAAATTTTCATTCAAATTCAGATCTCATATCTTAAGGTATCTTATATAGCAGTAAAATATATATGTTTATACTTTGTAAGCTTCATTTTATATGAAAGACCAAAGTATTTGATTCAGTGTACAAATAAATGTCAGCAAGTATTGTATTATTCCAGAATAATTTACTTTTTATTGTTGAGGAAAACATCATATTGATGTTTAGAACCAGGATATAATTGGATCCTATTCCCCTTGAGTAGGGCCTCTCCTGTGAGTTAAAACAACTGAGCTGTGTGAAATTTTTCCTTTATTACAAAATATTTTCTGTTTAGTTGATCTTCTGTGATGTATCTGACTGATTCCCTTCTCTTTTCTGTTTCTGGATATTTTCTAAACACTTTCTTTGTGTTTATCTTGAGGTTTATTTTGTGCAACCTACGTCTATAACCTACTGCTTTGAGAAGATACCAACTTGTTTTAGTAGCATGCATGTTTTCTGCAGCCGTATCCTGTTTCCCTTGTTTATGTTTTTTTGTCCCTGTTTACCACTTTATATTTTGCATGTCCATTATTGAAAATATGCCTTTTTCTTCTTCAATTGTATCTATTACAGTCATTAAAAAGTAGAGTTGTATATTGAGCATAGAGTACTATTGGATTTTGCATCTACCCCTTTAGTTACCCTTACTGATAAAGAATATCTCTTCATACAACTCCAAGCTACTCTCTTGTCTTTTCCTTTCAACCTGCAGAGCTCTCTTTAATAATAATTGTAGGGCAATAATTGACAAACTCAATTTCTGTCATTCTGTGAATATTTTAAAATTTCCCTCATTTTTGAAAGGCAGTTTTGTCAAAGAAATTTGGGCTGACAGTTTTTCTCTTTCAGTACCTTAAATATATCACTCCACTGCTTTCTTGCCTCCATGGGCTCTGATGAGAAATCAGGACTTAGATTTATGGAGGATACCTTGTGTATCAGAATTCTCTATTTTTGGCATTTGATATTCTGATTAATATGTATCTTGGAGTAGGTCTATTTGGATTTATTCTGTATGGAATATTTTGCAGTTCTTGGACATTTATATTTATATCTTTCATTAGAATTTCAGCCATTATTTCCTCACATATTCTTTCTGCTGTCTTTCCAATCTCTTTTCCTTCCAGGACACTCATGACGAATATGTGTGCTTTGTGTGGTCAGTCAAATCTCTGAGACACTGCTCCAATTTTATCGATTCTTTTCTCTATACATCTTATTTTACAGTTCACTGATGCTTGCTTTTGTTCAAATCTGCTGTTGTATGCTTCTAGTGTATTGTTAATCTCTACCATTACCTTTTAACTCCATTATTTCTGTTATGTTTTCTTTTATACCTAAAATTCTCTTGTACACTCACACATTGTCTTTTTATTATCCTTTATCTCTTTAGCCATATTTACCTGCATTACCTTGAATTGATTTAGATTTGTTTGGTCCTCTTTGCTTAGTTGTTTCAAATTTGATGTCTGTTCTGAAGTTTTAATTTATTCCCTTGAATAAGCCATATCTTCCTGCTTCTTAGTATGGCTGCAATTTTTAGCATATGTCTAGGCATTTTATTATCTTGATGAGATAACCAACTTGAAATAGATGTTTCTTCAAAGAGAATATACAAAATGATAAAATGTACATGAAAAAATTCTCATCACTAGCTATTAGGGAAATGCATATTAAAACCACAATGAGATATCATTTCACTCCTACAAGAATGGCTACTATTAGAAAAAAAATGTAAAATAGTAAGTGTTGGAGAGGATGTGGAAAAATAGTTACCCTCATACATTGCTGGTTACAGCCACTGTGGAAGACAGTTTTTCAGTTCCTCAGGAAGCTAATTATAGAATTATCATATGACCCAGCAATCCTGTTACTAAGTACATACCCAGAAAAATGGAAATTAGTGACTGTAACAGATTTTTTCAAAGCAATCTTCTTAATGGCATTACTTGCAATTGCTGAAAGATGGAGGCAACTAAAATATCCATCACTCATTGAATGGATAAACAAAATTTGATATACACATTCAATGGAACATTATTCAGCCATCTGAAACAATGAAGTCCTGATATGCAACAACATGAATGAACATTGAGGAAAAAATGTTTATTGAAATTAGACACAAAAGGACAAATATTTTTTGATCCCACAGAAGTGAACTAAGTACAATAAACCAACACATGGCATTAGAATCTAGAAGACCATTTACAAGCAGAAAGATTGGGCCTACAGAATGGGAAGTTTATGCTTAATATGTATAAAATTTTTATTTAGGTTTATTTTAAAGGTTTAGAAATTAATGGTGGTAACATAAGCAAATTATTGGAGTATAATTAGCAGCACTGTATTATATGAGTGAATGTGGTTAAAAGAGTAAACTTAGGTCATATATGCTACTAGAATAAAAAGTGAAAGGTAAAACGGGACTGTACAATAAAAAGAACCCGATTGTAGATGATGGGTTAATGTTCATAGTACAAGTTTAAGAATGATTTTTCATGAATTACAAAAAAATGTATGACAGTTATACAAGATGTTAATTATAGAGAGATATATGGGAAATATACACCTAATGTAAACAATGGACAATAGATAATAGTACTCTTTTGATAAACATTCATCAATTATAACAAAGGTAGTTACTATTTAAAATCTAGCACAATTTTTAAAAAGTGTTTTAATTGATTGTGGCACATATTTCACACCAAAGCAAGGTATTGGTGGTAGTGTAGTGTATGAATATACTGTATTTTACACATTATTGTTCTGTAAATCCACAGCTTCTCTAATAAAAATTTAAAAAAAAACACCCGAGTTGTGGATATAAATAATATGAATGAACCATATAGATGGTGTACTTAAAACAACATTTGCTGTTGAAAATTAAGAAGAAATTTCAGATAATTTGTAGAATATTTTAGGAGATAGAATGTAAAATATCAACTTCAAATATGCTATGAAATTTTGGGTGCTAAACACTATAGTTTTTTACCAGTTGCTTAGGTAAGTAGAAAGTATCCATCAAAATCTGATTCATATAGAGTTCTACATAATTACTAGAACCCCACTCTTATTGGAAAATAATTAAGGTAAAATGTGAAATTTGTGCATGTAACAGTAAAATAAGTGTTCTCCAAATCTGGTGAATGCTTTCATTTACCTACTGAGGAGGAATTTCACTTCAAAATAAGAGCAAGAGAAGTAGGGCCCAAACTTGAATGGTCATGAAAATCTATCAATAGTGGGCAAGCATCCCTCAGCTATCCATTGGCTTATATTTTGATATAATGAGGAAAATAATCAATTATTCTTTTAAGTTTGTTTGCTAGTTATGTAAAATAGAAGTGATTTCAGATTATTAAATGTATCATAGTCTCTAAATGGTAGTCACTTTGGTTCATAGTCTCTTTATCTTATCTTAATGGATTAAGAATACCTCAAGATTCATGTTTTATTTTATTTCATTATGGATGAAAATGATAGTTACAGAATAAAGCTATGGTACAGTAGGAAGCAATATATGACTGAAGAGTACTTGCATACATAAGGAGATATAGAGTTGAAACTTAGCTCTGGCATGTATTAGCTATGAGAATTGCTATAAAGAAGAAATAAACCATTGTGCAAATTTTAGTTTCCTATGCTGTTTAAGCAAACACCATGTAATGATTTTTGCTTAAACAATGGTAATTGATTTGCTCAAGATTTTGTGGCCCAGGAAATGTCCAAATCAAGCCTTTATCAAGGTGATTCTTTTTTTTCCATTATACCAGGTGCCAGGGACCTGTGGCTCCTCTGTCACATGACAACACACATGCTTCTGTGCTGTTCTCTCCCTTCTCTTCTGGGTTTCATTGATGTTCAACATCTTACTTCTATGGCTTTCTCTCTCTCCATCTGAATATTAATCTCTTATAAAAGACTCCAGCAACAGCATTAAGACCCATCTTCGGGGGCCAGCTGTAGCCCAGTGGATAGGGTGCCGGCACACCACATGGGAGGCCCCGGGTTCAGTTCCCAGGGACCTCTCCTAGCGGGCAAACCGCCTTGAGAAGGGCAAGCCACCATGGGTGGGCCAGAGCTGCTGTGGGCAGGGCAAAAAGCTGCCACGGACAGGGCAAAGCCGCCACAGGCAGGGCAGGTCACCCACGAATGAAGCGCAGCCAGTCACCCACGAACTGAAGCAGAGCCGGCAGTGAAAGGAAGCAGAAGCTGCCCACAAGCGGGGAAAGCTGCGCCTGTGCAGAGACTGACCTTGGTGCATCATTGCAATGGGGGGGGGGGGGAGATATGTAATAAAAGAAATAAGTCTTAAAAAAAAAAAGACCCACCCTGAATGAGGTAGGGCACACTTCAACTTAAATAACCTCATCAAAAGATTCTACTTACAATGGGTCTTTCTCCACAGCAATGGATTGGATTTAGTAATATGCTTTTCTGAGGTACATGCCATTCCAAACCACAACAGTAAACACAATTCCATTCCTGCAGCAAGTGCTCAATAAATAAAGGCTTTGATTTTTCTCCTTTGCAAAGTTTATTGAGCTTCAATATTGATTCCAAGATATTTGCAGTTTTCTGCTTTCTATTAAAGTGTTATTTATGGAAGCAATATTAAATTAATTTCTAAAGAGTGATCCATTAATATTAATTTTTTTAAAAACATAGTAACCTTCTCTTTATAACTGCTGAGTCCTTTCAATATGTCCTTAAATAGATTCTGTCATACCTAGTATTAATCTTTCTTTTGGCATTCCCCCAAAAATATGTTAAACTTAGTTAACATTTTTAATAAAACTTATATGAATTTGGGATATGAAAAGGTAGAACATGATCACTAAACCCAGCTTTCCACCTATTTCAATCAAAATATGTATCACTGGATTCAAGTCAGGTATAATGTTTGTGTGCATATTAATAATCACAAAACAAACATCACATATAGCTAGTGGATGTAATACCTGGCTTAAGCTTTTCCCAGCATCTGTGAGTAATTTATAAAAAGTTGTTAAATGTTACCCAAGAATTTCTATTTAAGTCAATTTAAACCTTGACCAACACTTAATCTCCTCCTTCTTTACTGAGTATGTGTCTTCTTCTGGGCTTGTATACTGGCCTTAGAAAATTCCTTGTTTTTTGGTAATTGGAATGTCACCTCTATTCCTACAAAACACACTTTTCTTCCCTTCAGGGTTGTTTATTATATGTTTTGAAACTAGGAATCCTCTGCCTAAGCATCCGTTGAATGGAAAGTTTCTTACACTGCTTTAACAGACAGCAATCTATTTCTGCCTGTAAGGCAAGTTATGGGCCTTAGATAGAAACGAACTTCCTGGGTCAGGTTTTCAGGCTGCCACAAGATAGACTGGAACTAATATACTAATATGCCACTAAACACATAGGGCTGACTCTGCTTCCTCCAAAACAGAGCAAATGATTACCAATGCGGGTGCAGGTTGACTACTCACTGTGTCCGAAGGAGTTGGGGGAGACAACAACACATTTACCAGTTTTAATTTGAATTTTCTGGATTCAGCACTCACCCAGTTACTCCAATACTTTTACTGTTTGTTTGTTTATTTGTTTATTGTTTGTTTGTTTGTTTAGTATTGAGGAAGATGGCTTGACCAGTTTTTGAAAGCTTTTCGAAGATTCTGTGGGTGTACACAATGCTGGGGTTTTTTATGCTGACATCTTTGTTGCCTAGAAATAGTCATAATAATATTCAGTGCACTAAAATGAAGTGAGGATGCAAATTTTATACCCTAGAGAAATCACTTCCAATGAAATTGAAAGAAGGATGGTTAAAAAGCTCCAAAAGAGAGAATAAAATTTAATTTTACATATTTTAATAATCAATAAGAAGTCAGGGGAGAATCATAACTTCAAAAATATACTACATAAATTTAAAATTACACATAAATAATTATTTTAAATATATGTGGATTAAACTTTCTAATTAAAAGCATGATAATTGACCCTATTAAAAAATAAGATCCAACCAGATGATATCTATATGAAATAAAAAAATAGTAATGAGTTACAAATAGAAACCTGTAAACATAGCATATAAATACTCCTGTTTAATGTAGTACTATAAAACTATACTTCTGTATTATTGATATACAAAGAATAGTAAAAAAAGAACCAGAGAGCCAATTTTTTAGAAAAATCAAAAAATTATTAACAGTGTGACCCCAAAAATAAAATTTGACTGAATTAAATAAAAGAATATTATTTTAAATATATAATGACATTAAATAATGAAAAGGATTAAAGTTCTTATTTTGTTGAAATGTAGGGTGAGGAAATCATGTTTCCTTGGTGTTTCTTACTCCCGTTCTTCTGCCAAAATGACTTTACTAACACAGATAATATATACAAATAGCAAAATTAAATATTCAGGAAAAATGATTCATCAAAAATTAGTTTTGAAAATTATTTCTTCTTCAACTTATATTATTTGAAAGTACTTTTAATAGCTGAAAAATGATTTCAATGCTGGGAAATAAAAATTGCTCATGGAGATTTTGTAAGGAGTAAGAATAATATATTGAGGTGGAATTGATTTCAAAAGTTTTCATTAGTCTCTCATTTGGCTTAATCCCCAAGATCATGTATTGTGAAATAAATTGATGCTGTCTTTTAAATCTCCAAATAAGCTTTCCTCAGTATCACTATTTTTTTGATGAAGAAAATATTGTACTCTCAAAAGTTTGTCAAATATGCAATGTATTATTTTTTAATTCCATGATATATACTATCAAATTCTTTCCTGAAATTGTGGAGTGCAAACAAGTTTTTTTGTACAAGTTGCTTACACATCTACATGAAATTTGATTTTGTTATCATTAGTCAACACAAGAGTCATAAGAAAGAATTTCAGTAAGCTTTTGGTTTTACAATTAATTATAAAATCTTTACTCATCTCAGCACTGAGTTTAACTTTCTACTGTTATGGCTCTATTATAACAAAATCCAACAATTAAATAATAATTTAAAAGTTTGCATAAATATTGTTGTGTGGCTGAATACAATAAAATGTCTTATGGGTGGATGAATTAGGTGACATGGCCAAACCAGACTGGAGAAAGTGCACGAGGTTTACTTGTTGAAGCCCTATACCCATTCATTGCCTAGTGCACACTGCTAGAAAAAAGTTAGTTATGGAGAGGCAGCCAATGCAAAATTCACAGAATTGTATTTAACATAAGTAACAGTGTCTTATAAATATTTAATAATAAAATCTAGTTGTGACTGAAAATATAGTGTGATAAAAATTGTTGATCATATTAGTATAAATAAAAATAAGTGTATATGTACAAAGGGAAATTATTGGAAGAAAATGTATCTAAAGGTTAACATTTTTAAACTATTTCCATTTTCTTTTTTGAATTTTGTTATACTCGAATTTTTGTGTAATGAACAATGTTACTGCTATGATAGTGCCATACTTTTTTTTCAAGTGGAACCAGGGATTGAAAGTGGATCCTTGTACATGGGAAGCAAGACCTCAAACCATTGAACTATCACTGTTCCCTAGTGCTGTGCTTAAAATTATTAAAAAAAAAAATGATTGTAATAAATGTGCTGTTCCATCCCCAGAGATTAACGTTCTGGCTTTTCAGCCACAGATTGAGTATTTCTCCAGAAATATTTTCTCTTTCAACCAGTCATAAAATAGAGAAGCACAAAAGATCACAAAAATGCAAAAAAATTGATCCACAATATCATGATGCTTCCAGGTGGAAAGTGATGCTGTCACAATCCTATCATGGATTCATTAGTCCTTGAACTTTTATCCTTGGAGTCATGTCAAGCAATCTTGCTTGGAATTTGTCACAGGGATATCCAACCATTTCAGCAGTCCTCAATATAGGAGGTGAAGTGGCATTATAAGGGTGAAAGGCAAGGGAGACACTGCTCTGCTTATTTCATGGTAACTCCCTGGTATACATGGGAAATAGAAATTTCCAGGTGAACCTTCTATTTTACCAGAACCTGAACAAAATTTTTACGTTGCTTTATTTTACCTTAGTACAAAAAATATCTTTGCACAAAAAATTAAACATAAGATGTCTCAAAGGAGTTATAGAAGATGGTGTCAGTTTAGGTGTGCACTCACTAGTTCTGAAGCAGAGGAAGGCTGATTGGGGATGAATCCTGACAGTGTGGACTGTGCCAGGAGCATGGGACACAGCAGCAGTAAGTGCATCGGTCTGGAGGCAACTGGAGTGTGAGTTGGACTGTTCAGCATAAAGTAATTGCCCTGGCCCTACCCTTCTTCCTTCAAAGGAACATAGAAAAAAGCAAGGAAGTACAACAAGGGGAAGAAAGCATCAACAAGAAATCTTAACACACACACAGAACTACAAACTAAATAAAACTCAAGAGCAGAGAGAGAAGCTAATCAACTGAATAAAACCCTCAAACTAAAATGATGACCAGAGGGCAAGAAAAAATTACAAGCAATACTGAGAAAATGGAAGACATGGACCACTACAAAGAACAAACCAAAAATCAGGAAGAGACACAGAACATAGAACAACTAATCATGGACCAACTTCTGGAACGGAAGGAAGAGATTAAGGATATCAAGAAGACACTGGGAGCACACACTGAAGAAATTGTAAACATGCATTAAAAGATAACAGATATAATGCTGATAAATAGCACAATCCAAGAAATCAAAGAGATGACAGATTCACATAACATCAGATTTGAACAGTCAGAAGAAAGAAATAGTGATCTGGGAGACAGTACATCTGAATTCAAACAAATATTAGTAAAGATAGTTAAAAACATAGAAAAAATCCAGCAGAGACTAAGGGATTTAACCGATAACACAAAACACACAAACATATGCATTATAGGCATCCCAGAAGGAGAATAGAAGCGAAAAGGAACAGGATTCTTGAAGGAAATAATGGCTGAAAACATCCCAACCCTAATGAGGGAGATGGATGTACGTATCCAGGAAGCACAGCGTACCCTAAACAGTATAAATCCCAACAGGCCAACCCCAAGACACATATTCGTCAAAATGTCTAATGCTCAAGACAAAGAGAAAATACTCAAGGCAGCAAGAGAAAAGAGAACCATCACATACAAAGGAAGCACAATAAGATTAAGTGCTGACTTCTCATCTGAAACCATGGAGGCAAGAAGACAGTGGTATGACATAGTCAAGGAACTAAAAGAAAAAAATTTCCAACCATAAATTCTCTATCCAGCAAAGCTGGCATTCATAAATGACAGAGAGTTCAAAACATTCACAGACAAACAAATTAAGGGAATATGCCAACAAGAAACATGCACTTCAAGAAATACTAAAAGAAGCTCTAAAGGATGAAAGGAAAAAACAGGAGAGAGAGAGTTGAAGGAGAGATTAAGAACAACAATAACGACATAAAGAGAAACAAAACCTACATAGGACATACAAAAACTCAAAGAAAATATGGCGGATGTAAGAAATTCATTGAGAGCAGTAACACTGAATGTTAACGGATTAAACTCACCAGTCAAGAGACACAGATTGGCAGAATGAATAAAGAAATATGACCCATCTATATGTTGTTACAAGAGACCCAACTCAGACCCAGGGTTTCAAGGAGGCTGACAGTAAATGGCTTGAAAACAATTTTACAAGCAAATAACCAAAAAAGGGCAAGAGTAGCTATTCTAATATCGGACAAAATAGACATTAAATGCAAAACAATCATAACACACAAAGATGGACACTATATATTAGTAAAAGCGGTAATCTCTCAAGAAGAGAGAACAATCATAAACATTTAGGCACCTAATCAGGGTGCCTCTGAATATGTAAGGCAAACACTGGAAAAACTAAGTGGAGAAATAAATGCCTCCACAATTATAGTGGGGGACTTCAATACACCATTATCACCATTAGACAGAACATCTGGACAGAGAATCAGTAAAGAAACAAAGAACCTGAATAATACATTAGAAGATCTGGAACTAATAGAAATATATAGAATGCCACATCTTAATACAGTGGGATATACATTCTCCTCATGGATCATACTCAAAGATAGACCACCTGCTAGGCGACAGAACAGCTCTCAATGAGTTCAGATTGGTTGATATTATACAAAGTAATTTTTCCGACCACAATGGAATGAAATTGGAAATCACTAAGTGTCAGAGAACTAGATTAGATATGAAGATATGGAAATTAAACAATACACTCTTGGACAAACAAAACCAAAAGCTGGTTCTTTGAGAAGGCCATTAAAATTGACAATCCCTTAGCCAGACTAACAAAAAAAGAGAGAGAAAATGCAAATACACAAAATAAGGAATGAAGAAAAGGATATCACTACTGAAACCACTGAAAAAAGAATATCAAAAGAGGATACTTTGAAAAATTATATGCTAACAAGAATGATAATTTAGAAGAAATGTACAAATTCCTAGAAACTCACAAGCAGCCTACACTGATGAAAGAACAAATCGATGAACTCAACAGTCCAATTACAAGTAAAGAGATAGATTCAGTCATCAAAAACCTCCCAACTAAGAAGAGCCCAAAACCAGACGGCTTCACAGCTGAATTCTACCAAACATTCCAGAAAGAATTAACACCAATCCTAGTTAAACTCTTCCAAAAAATAGAAATAGAAGGAACACTCCCTAACTCATTCTATGATGCCAACATTATCCTAATACCGAAGCCAAACAAAGATACCACAAGAAAGGAAAATTACAGACTAATCTCTCTACTGATCATAGATGCTAAAATCCTGAACGAAATACTTGCTAATCACATTCAACAACATATCAAAAGCATTATACACTATGACCAAGTGGGTTTTATCCCAGGTATGCAAGGATGGTGCAACATAAGAAAATCAATCAATGTAATACAACACATAAACAAATTGAAAGAAAAAAATCACATGGTCATCTCTATAGATGCAGAAAAAGCATTCGACAAAATACAGCACCATTTCCTGATAAAAAGTCTGCAAAAGATAGGAATAGAAGGAAACTTTCTGAACATGATAAAAGCTATTTATGAAAAACACAGAGCTAACATCATCTTCAATGGAGAATTCCTGAAGCTTTCCCTCTGAGATCAGGAATAAGACAAGGATGCCCACTATTACCACTCTTATTTAACATTGTCCTAGAAGTACTTGATCGAGCACTGAGGCAAGAAAAATATATAAAAGGCATCCCAATTGGAAAAGAAGAAGTAAAAATTTCATTATTTGCAGACAACATGATCTTATACTTAGAAAGCCCCGAGAAATCTACAACTAAGCTGCTAAAACTTATAAAGGAGTTCAGTGACATTGCAGGCTATAAAATCAATGCTGAAAAATCAGTAGCATTTCTGTACACTAACAATGAACAATCTGAGGAGGAAATCAAGAAAAAAGTACCATTCACAATAGTAAAAACAAGAATCAAATACCTAGGAATAAATTTAACTAAAGACGTAAAGGACTTATGTACAGAAAACTACACAACAGCGTTGAAGGAAATCAAGGAAGACTTAAGTAAATGGAAGAATATCTCCTGTTCATGGATAGGAAGACTAAATATCATCAAGATATTTATCCTACCAAAATTCTTCTACAGATTTAATGCAATCCCAATAAAAATTAACACTGTATTTTTTAAGGAATTGGAAAAACTAACTACAAAATTTATATGGAAAGGTAAGAAGCCCTGAATTGCCAAAGGCATATTGAAAAAGAAAAATGAAGTTGGAGGTATCACTCTACCAGACGTCAAAACATACTACAAAGCTACAGTGGTGAAAACTGCATGGTATTGGCACAAGGATAGATACATTTACCAGTGGAACCAAATTGAGAGTTCTGATATAGATCAAAGCATAGCATAGTCACCTGATATTTGACAAGGCCACCAAGCCCACTCAGTGGGGAGAGAATGGCCTCTTCAATAAGTGGTGAATGGAGAACTGGATATCCATATGCATGAGAATGAGAGAGGAACAACATCTCACACCCTATACAAAAATTAACTCAAGGTGGATCAAAGATCTAAACAAAAGAGCCAAAACCATAAAAACCTTGGAGGATATTGTAGGGAAGCATCTACAGGACCTTGTAATAGGAAATGGTTTCATGGACTTCACACCGAAAGGACGAGTAGCAAAAGAAAAAATAGATAAATGGGATCTCCTCAAAATTAAAACCTTTTGCACCTCAAAGGATGTTATCAAGAAAATAAAAAGGCAGCCTACCCACTGGGAGAAAGTATTTGACAACCATATATCTGATAGGAGCCTTATATCTTGCATATATAAAGAGATCCTACACCTCAAAAATAAAAAGAATAACAACCCATTTAAAACATGGGGAAGTGACCTGAAAAGACAGTTCTCCAAGGAAGAAATACAAATGGCTAAAAGGCACATGAAAAAATGCTCGGCATCTCTAGCTATAAGAGAAAACTGCACAGTGGGCAGGAAGGGGATGGGCTCCCTATTTTTGTAGGTATGTTTCACTCAGAAATAGACTGGGGGGCGACATGGGAGTAGGGATGGTTCCCGGAGGGGGATGAACCAGTGAGCCAGGACACCCTGTGGCATGAATCTGTGAATCCTGTCATCTGGAGAGTCAAGCTGAGGGGACATTGTGGACCCTGGGGTGGTAGGGAGGGATGGTGTGGATTGAACGAGGGGCTTGGTGGCCCATGAAAATGTTTTCCAATGACTTGCAGTGGAGGACACGGGACAGAGTGAAAGTCATCAAAATTTATAAAAGTATACGAACTAAAATGTGGGCCTTAATGTGTACTAATGACAATGTTGGGGAATTACATTTCACTATCTGTTTGTCAGTTATGTTGCTGTTGTCATCCACATACAAAAAGGTTTTGGTAAGGAGGGGAATGGAGGAGGAGGTTGAATACATGAGATTGTCTTGTAGTCTGTGTGTGAATCTGCTGTGACCTAAAATTTTTTGAAAATTATATGTAAGAAGGTAGGATGCTTGAGAATGAGAAGAGGGAGGTGCCACAAAACAGACTGGACATTAGGTATTGCAACAACAAGGCAAAATCGGAAAAAAAATTTTTTTGTATACATATAGATCTTTTTTTTTTTTTTTAAAGATTTATTTATTTTATTACATATCTCCCTTTCCCCCCTGCTGCGGCGACGCGCCGAGACTGGGTCACTGCGCAGGCGCGGCTTTCCCCGCTTGTGGGCGGCTTCTGCTTCCATCACGGCCGGCTTTTCAGTTCGCGGGTGGCTGGCTGTGCTCGCGGGCGACCTGCCCTGCCCGTGGCGGCTTTTGCCCTGTCCGTGGCAGCTTTTTGCCCTGCCCACGGTGGCTCTGGCCCGCCCATGGCGGCTTGCCATTCTCAAGGCAGTCTGCCCGCTAGGAGAGGTCCCCGGGAACCGAACCCGGACCTCCCATGTGGTATGCCGATGCCCTATCCACTGGGCTATCCAGTCGGCCCCTATACATATAGATCTTATTGTTTTTTCACATATTTTCAATAGTCCAGTCCAGTGGCAATGTCTAGTTTTCTTTTTTCTATTTTTTTAAATTTTTATTTATTTTATTTATGTATTTTTTAATTTTTTTTCCTTTTTAATTAAAAAAATTTTTGATTGTTTTTTATTTTTTCAGTTCTATGTTTTGACTCTTGCATTTAAATCACGATGGTAGGGATAGTTCACAGTGGGGGATGAATTGGTGAGCCAGGACACCCTGTGGCATGAATCTGTGAATCCTGTCATCCGGGGAGTTGAGCCAGGGGTGTTGTGGTTTCAGAGCTGGTGAGGAGGGACAGGGTGGATCAAATATAGGGTGTTTGGTAGCCCATGGAAGTGTTTTCCATTGCCTTGCAGTGGTGGATATGGGACAGGGTGACAGGCATCAAAATTTGTAAATGTGTATGATCTAAAATGTAGAACTTGATGTGGACCAATGACAATGTTGGGGAACTATGTTTCACTACCTGTTTGTCAGTTACATTGGTGCTGCCATCCACATACAAAAAGATTTTGGTATGGAGGGGGAATGGAGGAGGTGGTCGAGTATATGAGATTGTCTTGTATTTTGTGTGTGACTCTGCTGTAACCCAAAACTTCTTTGAAAATTAAATGATAAAAGGAGGGCTGTTTGAGAGTGAGAAGAGGAAGGTGCCATGAAATAGACTCAACACCAGATATTGCACCAAGGCACAATCGGGGGAAAATTTTTTTACATATATATATTATTATTATTTAACACTTTTTGAATAGCCCAGTCCTTTAATAAAATCTTGTTATCCTATTTCTATTTTTTAAAAAAAATTTCTAAAACTACTTTTTATTTTTAAGTTCTCCTATATTTTAACTCTTACATTTAAATACCATTATTCTTTCATTTTCCTATTCATTGCAATTGGCTATTGTAATGGCTTCACTGGTAAAAAAGGCTATGGATCACAGAAGGGTCACAATTGGGATGGGAGAGGATCATTGGGGGGGAGTCAAGGTTGGGGGTGCATGGGAGGAAGTCCACCTGAACATATATAAAAGGCATACAAAATTGTTCAAATGTCCATGGGGCATGGTCATGGGGTGAAGTATTACTCAGCAAATGGGAGACCATTGAATTCTCATCTTGGAGAGCTCTGCCATATTTTCCAGAATGTAGCAACATCTCCCTGAGTGCAGGGGTAGTGTATGGCAAAGGAGGATGATCCATTGATTGATGCTTGTTATTGATGACTAGCCTTATGAGTCATTGCTCTTGAAATTGAAATAGCCTAGTGTGAAGGGGTGCCTAAGTGTTGCCTCTGGAGAACCTCCTTGTTGCTCAAATGTGGCCTCTCTCTAAGCCAAACTCAGAATATGAAGGCATTACCTTCCTACCAGCATGGGACATGACTCCTGGGGATGAGCCTCCCCAGCAATAAGGGATTACTAATAAATGCCAACGGGCAGTATGACTGGAAAAAATCTTTGAATTTTAGGGGGAAATGGTAAAGACAAATGAGTTCATAGGGCTAAGAGACTTCAAAGTGAGTTGGGAGGTCAACCCAGAGGTAACACTTATGCACATCCCAGTAGGACGTCCTAAGCTTCCAATATGGATATCACCCCAAACAGAGGGCCTCCTGAGGGTTTTGGAGCTATCCAGGTCCTATATCAGGGCAGATATCCCCAGAGTTTGGTGCCTTACTCATGGGCCCTAATTTGGATTCCTTGCTCCTGAGAGTGACAGAGCCTGACCAAAATATGTCTTCACTGCACATGGTCCATCTGTCTCTTCTCTTCAAACCTATATTTGATGCCAGAGTTTTAGGCGTACTTCCATACACCAGAGACTACGGGCTGTCCATGTGCCAACTGGGTCCAGAGACTTTGTGGACCTGCAACTCCTATGCTACAACTCAATGGAGTCACTCAGGACACCTCATTGCAAGTTGATGATGGACGACGGCTAAGCTGGGGAATGGTGAGAGCCTGCAGTTGCAGGTAGGATAATCTCTTCCATTGTATCCATGGGATATAAGCCCCCTCTCACTTGGTGGTGGAGGGGACATCACCATCCCAGACTCCTCGGGAATGAGGGACGATCTATGGGCAAAATGGACTTGTTGGTGTCCTGCTATAGACTTGTGATATATGCAATGGAAAAATTGCAAAATTATGTGGAGACTCAGTCACTGGACACTTTGGGAGCAGGGTGAGGGAAGGGTAATTGTAATGCGGGTTTTTTTGGGGGACTTGGGAATTGTC
>PVKH010012914.1:0-17065 GCA_004027955.1 Chaetophractus vellerosus
ATATAAAAAATAAATAAAAAATTAAAAAAAAAAAATAAATGTATGTTGCTATACTATCTATTTCTTATAAGTGTTTATATTAAATCTACCTGGCCTTACACTCTCTCTTAAAATTTGTAATTTCTTTCAATCTATTTTTCTATTTTATTTTACAATTTTACAATAAAGGTCTTTTTAACAGCTAAAATAAAAACCATTGATTCTACACTTTGGGTAGATCATATGGTATGTGAATATATCTTAATAAAACTGGTAATAAACAAATAAAAAATTATGCAAGAATACACCAGAAATAACAGCTACGTACAACAGGGGAAACAGAGAAGTTGAGAGGGGAGGAATTTCCTTGTTTGTTTGTCTGTTTTTTATTATTATTATTATTGAAATAATGAAAATGCTTTAATAATGATTGAAGTAATTAATGCACAGCTATGTGATTATATAAAATACTATGGATTGTACATTTTGGATACATTGTATGCTTTATTAATATGTATCAATAAAATTGATTTGTTTTAAAAAATTAGGGTGTGTTGGGGGGAAAATATACCAAATGTAAGATAAAGACTATAGTTAGCAGTAATATTTTGAAGAGCTTCTTGCATAGTTTGTAACAAATATATAACAATATTGCAAGGTGTTGGTGGAGGGGGAATGTATGTTATGCATGTTTATTTTGTAAGTTCACAATGTTTATCATACACTTATTGTTTATGTTCAAGTATGAGTGATATACTTCAATAAAAATATATTTTAAAAATTTTGTCCTTTGTTAACTTTAATCCATCCACATTGCAGACACCTGTAGCCTCAGAAACTTTGAACTTTTATTTTCCTCTGCCTGGGATTCTCTTCCACAGCTTTTCTCTGTGTCTTCCCTCTTTCAGGTTTGCTGAAATACCATCTTCTCAGTGAGGCTCTTTTCTGATCATCCCATCTAAATTTGTACCTGGCATTCTCTACTACTTTTCTTAATTTAGTTTTCTCTGTCATATTTATCACTGCTTTATATTCCACACATTTTCGTTATTTTATGTGTTTTGTTTATTTCTTTCCACTACCTTCTAAGTTCCATGAAGGAAATAGTTTTCCTTTTCTGCATGTTATATTCTCAACATAAATAATCGAATTTAGCTGCCATAGACTCATGATAAATATTTGTCTAGTGAATTCATGAATGACGTTTAAATGGATAACTGAAGGAAGGAATGAATCTCTGGAATATATAATATTTCATTTTAAGCACTGAAAAGACAATGGAAAACAAGTCATTTGCAATCATGTCCTTTTCTAACACTAGAATATATTAAATCTATAGACACAAGTCCTCCATCTTCAAAAGCACCATTGATAACACCATCAATGTTTTTTTCACCAGCAGAATGAACAATAAACACATAAAATCCAAAACTCTCTCATCAAGATGCGCTATATATTATTCACAGTCGAGAAGATACTACCCTACAGAAAATTTATACTTATGATGTGAATATTTATTATGTCTATATTCATATCTCTGATATACGTAATGTAACATGAATTGACCAACCTTAATGAAAAATCACTTGGTACTAAAGCTGACCCTACAATCTCCCAAATCCCAGGTTAAAATGTAACATGTGATTAGTTTTATTTTGACTTTATTGTCCATTTTGTTTTGCAAGTTTGCTTTGCTACAGACATTCATTATGTTAATGATTTTTTTATTGCTGGCTACTTTGTATCATTTTGAATTCTGAATTAGACATAGAACTATACATCATAAATCTTTACTCAGTAGGGAAAAAATTGAATTGATGAATTTCATCATTTATTAAAGTCATCTGAAAATTATGTTCAGAAATGCTCCATTTTTATCCCCTATCACCTTTATGACTACAAGACAGAAAGAGTTATAACATTGTGACCATGTCTTTTTTTTTTTAATTTTTTTTATTATTTTATTACATATCTCCCCTTCCCCCCGCTGCGGTGACGCGCCGAGAGTGGTCACTGCGCAGGCGCGGCTTTCCCCGCTTGTGGGCGGTCTCTGCGTCCGTTCACGGCCGGCTTTCAGTTCACGGGTGGCTGGCTGAGCTCCATCCGCGGGCAACCTGCCCTGCCGTTGGCAGCTCTTGCCCTGTCCGTGGCAGCTTCTTGCCCTGCCCACGGCGGCTCTGGCCCGCCCATGGCGGCTTGCCATTCTCAAGGCGGTCTGCCCGCTAGGAGAGGTCCCCGGGAATCGAACCTGGGGCCTCCCATGTGGTATGCCGGCGCCCTATCCACTGGGCTATCAAGCCGGCCCCCATGTCTTTTTTTAATATAAAAACTAAACCATTTTGAAAAGCAATGAAATAAAAAAGAAAAGAGAAAAAGAAACATAGATAACTTGGAATTCATTACACATACAACTGTGTATCTCTACTTTCCCATTTTTAAAATGATATTGGGGCAGGCAGATGTGGCTCAAGTGGTTGGGTGTTCATCTCCATGTGGAGGGACTGAGGTTCGTTCCCCGGAACTTCCCTGGTAAAATAAAAATAGAAGGTGTGCAGGCAAGCCAAGCCCCACCGAGCTGTGCAGCAAGATGATGAGGCAGCAAGGAAGAGACCCAGTAGAGAGCCAAGACAAGATGTGCGGGAAACCAGGAACTGAGGTGGCACAGGTGGCAGAGTGTCTCTCTCCCACATCAGGGGTCCCTAGCATTGAATCTTGGTGAAGACTAGAGGAGAAGGATGAGAAGAGAAGGCAGGAAACAGACACAGAGAATCACCCAGCGAATGGACACAGACAGCAAGCAGCTGGGGGAGAAAATAAATAAAGTAAATAAATAAATCTCTAAAATAAAATGATATCAGTATGAGAGACTTAACTGAAGACTTTCCCTTGGGATATTTTGCTTCTGTACTAAGTCATTTCACTGGACACATCTATGGCCAATAGATTGTGCTCCTTAATAAAAATAAACCAGGTAAAATTTAGTATAATGAAAGCCATTCTTTCAGAGAGAGCTATGATGGGAATACACTTTCTTCTGTTTAATTCCGGGAATTTGGGTAGGTTGCAAAAACTTTTCTAGAATTTGGTTCTTTCATCAAGTAAAATGGTAGATTTAACCTTATTTTAATGTCTGCAATAATCCCTGAAGGCTCTGTACTACAAAATTTACATATATTATATTATTTAATTTGCATAACAACTTTGCCCAGTATGCAATATTATCCTTTTTTTCATAGAGAAATGAATCAAAGTTCTGAAAGGTAACGCTAATTGTGTATGAGTGTGTGGTGCTATGAATTTAGATGTTATTGGGTGACTAGTGTGTGCTACATTGTGAAAAATAATTTCATAGATTTCATTAAATTTTTATTTTTATTTTCTACCAACTATATACTTGTATATAGCTTAAAGGGCCAGAGTCCTCAATTTCTTTTAAAAGAAGAGGATCAGGTATTTCTCCCACTCTTCCCAGAATCTGACACTTTTGTTTCTTTTACTGTTTCTTTTTTCATGTATCTCCCTGTCCCTAAATAATATGCTTACATCTCAACTTCTTAATTCTTCAGTTTTATGTGTTACCAGGGGAGTGGTAGTTTATCTCCTTTATTCCACATAGGTCCCTTAAGTCCCCATCTACAATGCACTTGCTCCCTTCTATTGCCATTTATCCAGTTCTTTTTTTTTTTTTTTATCATTTTGAGTCTTTTAATAGGTTCTCAACTTCTTTTATGTGACTTCTTTTTCCTCTTTCAGAATATTTTGTAGCAATTTCCATCATGAAGTTTAAAAAATTTTATGATATGCTCTTTCAGGAATCCTTTTAAATTTGGAAACTCATGCCCTTAATCTCTGTAAAATTTTCTTATCTTTTTATTTTGTAAAAATACTCCCATTTCATTTCTCCATTGACCCTTTATGGTGCTCATATTATTTGGACATTGGTACTTTGATCCAATTCATTAATTTTATTTGGTATATATTTTACTTTGTGGCAAGTATCCTCAACTCTATCTTTCATCAGTTTATTCCAAATGACAGGTTGGTCTCAAACTCCTGTAAGAGGATATGGAGACTGGAATACTTGCCCAAGAAAATTTCATTATTACAATGAATATTTTCCTTTTTTTTTCTTTCCTAAGTGGAAGATTTTTTTGTGTTATCTTATTCCTTTTTACTAGTATTTATTTATTATGAATATACATAGGCAATGCAATAACATCTATTTGTTTAAAAGTTGTTAGAAAAATGAGACATACCCAGACCTTTTAGAAAAAGCTGTGCAGAACCCAGAGATTCTGGACATTGCCCTTGGCATTGAGCTGCACACATCAATTGTATGGGACCTTTAAATAGTCTTCCTTTTTGATGAATGAATATATTGCATGTGTGGGAACAAGGGTGACCATGGAATAATGTGAGGCCAGAGGAAGATGTGTTGGGCACATATTGCCAGTTTAGTGCCTGAATTTTCTCCTCCTTTAAAATTCATATTACCAGGTGACTAAATAGATGTAAATAAGATGTGAGTGGAAGAGATGAGTGCAACTTCTAGATCATTTAATTTAAAACAAGCCGAAGCAGGCTAGTTAGAGAATCAATAGACAGATCTGGAACATAGCAGGAAAACCACATGGACTTTGGTACCTCCAAGATGGCTGCTGGAAGAACTTGTGAGATTCCCCCATTTGGAATGAGATTTCCTTGGGAAGCCAGGAGAAGCCCCAGATAGTCTCCAGGGGCCTTATCATTGGGCCCTCCCTGGGGATTGATGGGTGGAGTAATCAATCAAAACGGTAAACAGCTGTGACTCCCCCTGTCATTAGTAAATGGATGGAATAATTAACGGTTCTAAAAGTAAGTGCCCAGAGAGTGTCCAACAACAAGGAGCACTAGAAGCTAAGAAGTCCCAATTCTAGTTTTGTCAAACAGAGGGCACTCATGCAGTTTCTTCCCCAAAGCAGGAAATCTAGCAAATTTGATATCCTGAAGGATGTTACTGAATACATGCAAGTTCTCAGTGCTGTATTGGAAAGGGCCAGAGACTGAGAAACAAGAACCTGATAATCAGAAATCTAGCAACAATACTTCTGAACCACATATATCCTTTTGTATAACCAAGAAGCCTCAAGATAAATCACCCAACATGCCAGCTGTGTGGTGGGCTGGAAGAATGAGACGGAAGGGCCCTGGGCAGAAAGTTGCAATGAGAGTCAGCATAGCCTTGTTGCCAGAGCATGCTGTCTAGGACTGGAGTTAGCTCCCTGTCAGGAGTTTGGATAAATTCCAGGAAGTAGAACTCCTGAGTTGCAAAGTGAAAAGGTCCAGAGCTACCTTCTAGAAAAAAAAAGATGCAGACTTGAAATTTTGGAGTCTCTGAAAAAAATTTTAGTAATAACTCAAAATTAATGATTACAGTTAAAAGGTTTGCCTGTCTCAAAATTATTCAACTCTCCTTTATCCTTAAATTCAAAATTTTAATAGGCTCCAGGGCCTTCAGCCCTCACTGTAAGCCCCAGCTCTACTTCCATTCTTTGGGGTTCTTATCTTTATTCTCTAAAAGGCCTATACCTAATACCTTCCATTTCATCTTTTTTCATCACTTTGAATAATCAGTGACTATTACTCTTTTGTGGGAAAGTAACCTTAAATATCAATAAAAATCTAAGCAAGGAAAAAAAACAAAAACAACAAATTGTTCACATTTGGTCTCACTCCTGGCCAACATATATTTTGGATTATGGAGACTAGAAAAATACTTCTAACATTTCAGACATTTTCAAAAAACTACAACCAGTTCATAAATATATTAATAATAAAGTTAAATGAGGAAATAATTAATTACATGAATGTTCATAGATAATTGGCTAGATTTCATTTTTCCAACTTTAAAAAATAAAGTAAAACCCCCTTTTAAAAAGTATTGTTTGGAAATACATACAAAGATGGTAAAAAATAAAGTAAGGTAAAGTTTATCACAAACAGACTAGACTATTGGAGAGAGAGTGTAGGATGGAGAAGGCAGCATGGAGAGGGATTCTAAGGAATTATGTTCTAACACTTAATCACATTGAGGCAAAATGACTGTTTTCTTATTAACTACTTTTTAAGCTGAACACATATTTTACTATCTTTTTCATATATACCTTTCTAAAATAGTTTGGCTTATTTAATTCATAATGTTATGTTTGAATATGTATTATACCCATATTTTGTATGTGTGTACAATATATAGATATAAGATGTGTATGAAAATAGCATGTACATACAAACACATATACACAGCATATATACAATATATGTATAGCACAGAGTTATATGTGCCAATCAGAAAGGATAAAGGATTCCATGAAGGACAAATCATTAATTGGAAAAGTTCTTAAAAGGCAGTTTCATTACTTAAGAAATTCAATAGTCTAAAGTCTCAATGAAGTGTGTATAAAATGTGTTTGAATCTTGCAAAAAGGGTTCCTCCTGTGCGTCTCAGTGGTGTCTCGTGTAACACAGGTAGGGAAGTACCTGGGGGAATAAAGAGGCACTGTGATTAAAGACTGCTTTTAACCTGGGGAAAAATACAATTATGAAAAACCCTGTTGAAAAGCTTTCCAAAACCCTGTGAAACCCATAACACTCTCTGGAAGCATGGAGCGGCATTTTACTTGCCTTCGTTTAAAGTGCATGACAGCCAGAATCGGATTCTGGAAGAGATTTGATTTTTGTTGGGCTCAGCAGGTAATTCAATTAAAATTCAATGTTTGGTTAAAAGCATTTGTTTTTATGCTGCTGTGGCCTACTCTCATTTGTGGATATTTAACTTGAGTGTTTACTTTTTTATTTTATCTATTCCCAACATACTTTCTTTAAAGAGTTATAGTCCATTGTGTTTCATAATTAAAAATTTTATTCTCCCTAAGATGGCAACTACAATTTACAGTACTACATGAATTTCAATAACTTGGCCTTTCATTTACAAAATCACCTTACTGTATTTATTGGCCAGATGATTTTACGATTTTCTATTTTTATGCCTCAAGATATTCCAATAGGTGAGGTATGAAAGATAATTTAAGAATGAATAGATTGGAGTGAAGCAAATTAATATTTACTGTATATCGTTATTATCTCATCCAAAATAATCCTTTATTTCTCACCAAATCTACAAGGGAGTGATCAGTGAGGACATTTACCTTTACTTACATCTAACAATGTAATCATTTTAAGTTTAAGAGGCCCTACTATGCTGATTCTTTCTTGGAAAATTAACTTCTCTGGGTAACTTATGAGGTCTAGATTAGACTAGAATTACAAGGAAGCAAACCTAGAATCTTGGTAAAGGCCCAAACTGACATTGGATACAAGTTGATGAACTTAAATCAATTTCATTATCGTCATTTCATGAATATATTAGCTAACATGTAAAAAAACAAATTAAACCAGTTATTGAATATATACTGTAATAGCGAAAACCTATTATTTAATTCTTTATTTAATTTTCTAGACGCTGTGTTTTTTTCTCAAAAGGCAAATTAATAATGTGTTCCCCTCCTCTAGAGATTTCTAGGTAAAATTGTAAAGTAGGAAGAGAACTTAAGTGAACTCCTATTTACCCACTCTTCTCTGCTTACCCTGTATATCCAATGAAATGAATTAAATAGGTTTTAAGTATAAGGACTGAATCCTCTGGCATTACTAAAAATTAGGGACAGTAACTCTGCAGGTGAGAAATAATGAGTGAATGCATTATATATAATGCAGAAGGAATAAATGTGATGGAAGACAATGAATACTAGATTTATAATCCTCCCCTACGAGAAGCTGTATGCTACCATACCATGAAAGGAGGGAATGTCATAACATACTAAACAGTCATTATATAGAAAGCAAGGGCTGGAAGTGGGGACAGTTGAGGGGGTTTGAGGAAAAACCCGCAAGAATGACATTTTTCTACTAGGAATAAGCATCAACTAAAAAGTTCTAGAAATAGGAAGCCTTGGGTTTTAATTAAGGAGTCTATGATAGAGCTGAATTCACCCTCCACTCCTGCTTTCAGGCTACTATGTCATTGAGATATTAATCTAAATTTAAAGCAATTGGCAGAGCATTAAAATATTTTAGGGGAGGATCTCAAGAATTACCAAAGTGAAAAAAATGACAAGAGCAAAGAAAATGCACTCATCCTGTTGATCAGTTAACATCAGGCCAATACCAATATCTTTTTTCTGGTTCAAGGAATAGTAAATAAGCAACCACTATACTTACCTAAAGTTCTGAGTTGCTATTTCCCAGTCACTTCCATTTTTATATAAGAGAAAAGGAAAAACTATTTTGATTTAAGACATTTGAAGAGTATTAATAAGGTTTTGTTTTTGTTTTGTTTTTGTTTTTGTTTTTGTTTCTGGGGAGACTGTGTGTGAGCTCATAAATTCATTGAGGGTGAGAAGCAAAGGAATCCAGATCAAAAAATGGATTGTGTTACCCTGAAAGCAAGAGAAGAAAGAGCACATTTTTTTTCATATGATTGAAGAATGGACCTCACTTGCACATATGGCCTTGAATCAGGGATTGATGTGGAATAGCTTGAACTTTGACATAATGTGCTATAGTTTTGCAAACTGTAACAAGGAACTCTGGGAATTAGTCTGCAGTTAGTGGACAGTAAATCTCAAATATGAAAAGCACCCCTGAATCAGCCAAGGAAAGATTGCCTGGCCAATGCCAGAGGACCAGATCTCAAAAGCAGCAGGTAAAGAAACAGTGGTGATGACCAAATACCCCATTCTTCACAGGGTGTAGTACCACCAAAGTTAAGGTCCATTTTTTATATTCTTATGTAGTATCAGGAGTAGCAGGAAAGAAATTGCTTACTAGCAAGATGAGTAGGGGCTGCAGATTTAATTTCATTTAAATCAATGTGGCAATGTGATAATTCTTACCCTCTTGTCCTGTTGATTAAAATGTATGCTTCTATTCAAGCTATCTTTATTGTTCTGGTAATTTGAAGGAATCTCTTCTTTCCAGACCTGGCAGTTGAAGAGCATCTCTTCAATATATCATATTACAGTGTTCTATAACCCAAAATCAGCAAAGAATTTTTAATTTTTTTTAATTTTAAAGAAGTTTTACATTACATAAATGTTACATAAAAAATATAGGGGGTTTCCATATACCCCACCCCCTCTCCCCTTCCCACACTTTCCCACACTAACAACACCTTCATTAATGTGTTACATTTGTTACAGTTGATGAACACATATTAAAACATTGCTACTAACCATGGTCTATAGTTTATATTATAGTTTACACTTTGCACCACACAATGTTATAGGTTTTGACAAAATGTATAATAGCTTGCAGCCATCATTGCAATGTCATGCAGGGCAATTCCAATGTCCTAAAAATGCCCCAATTTATACCTATTCTTCCTTCTCCCTTCCCTCAGAAACTCTGGTGGCCACTGCCTTTATATCAATGATACAGGTTTTTCCATTGCTAGATTAATAATGAGTCTACCTTAGTCCATTCCCCCCTTATGTTTGTTCATTCCTCAATATTAAGGATTTTAGGATTGTGATGAGCACTCTGTTGTCTTGCTTACAGCTGTAGATAGTCTCTGTGATTTGGAATGGGCATTTTCCATCATCATCCTTGTAAATCACTTGTAACAAAAGTACCACATACATGTTAAATGTTATTAAGGGCAGAATGGGAGAAGGGAAGTGGTTTGGTATAGGGGAGTCCCCTATAATTTCTTTGTGACTTTTCTGTAACCTAAAGCTTCTTTGCAGTTAGAGGAAAAAAAATAAGACACTGGGAGAACATACAGAAGAAATTGTCACTGTACATAAAAGACAAAAGATCTTGCAGTGATGAAAGACACACAAAAATTTTATTTTACTTTAATTTTAAATTTTTTTTAATCTTTTACTTGTTATTTATTCATTTATTTTTTATTTTTTCTTATTGTCTTTATTTTTTGGCTTTTTGGGGGGGAAGGTTGTGGATCACAGAAGGGTCAAAACTGTGGCAGGGGAAGTTCACTGGTGTGGGGTGTCAGTGATGGGGGAAAGGGTTGGCAAGGGGTGCCCCTGGGGCATGCCCCTATGACATATAAATATGATATGTTCAAGTGGTCATAAGGAGTTTTCTCAGTGGGTGGAGACCCACATAATAACAGAACGAATATTGTATTACCATCCTGGGAAGTCCTGCTGCATTCTCAAACAGAGCAGCAAGAATCCCTCAAACACATGAGCATTGCCTAGCGAAGGAATACAGACCATTATGCCAGGCTCTTGATATTGATGATTGCACTTATGAACCTTGTTCTTGTGAAATTGAAACTTAGTCTGGTATTAAATATTGCCTAAGAGTTACCTCCTGAAAGCCTCCTTGTTGCTCAAATGTAAGCCAAACTCAGCATATAAATGCAGCACCTTCCCCCTGGTGTGGGACATGACTCCCAGGGATGAGCCTCCTTGGCACTGAGGGATTATTATCAAGCACCAAGTAGCAATGCAATGGAAAAGCACCTTGACAAAAAGGGGGAAATATTAAATACAAATGAGATTCTATAGCTAAGAGATTTCAAATTGAGTTGGGAGGTCATTCCATAGGTTATGCTTATGCACATCTCAGCAGGATCCACTGACTGCCACAGTAACAATGCCTCAAACAGTGGGACTCCTAGGGGCTCTAGGGACATCTAGACACTATAAGCAGGGCAGATACACTCAGGAATCTGGCACCTTGTCATTAGGCCTTACTTTGGAATTTATGATTCCCAGTGTAACATAGTTAGACTCATTTATAGTTTCCCTACACATGGTTCTTATGCCCCTTTTATTTGAACCTGTAATTAGCACTATACTTTTAAATATATTTCCCAGAGACTTAAATCTTCAGTCTGTTCATATGCCGATTGAGCCCTGAATCTCAACAGTGTTGCAACACCTACTTTCCAGTTCCCTGGGCTCTCACAGGACAACTAACAAAGCATTTTTATTCTCAAAGTGCTGTTGTTGTACAAGTCTTTTGAATTTATTTTGGACTGTGTATCAATGTTTACCTGCTCTGACCTCTGCCACATTTCCATGTCAACTTAATTTTTTAAAGACATCTTTATGATATCTAAAAAGTTCAACTTTTAGGGACTTGTGAAAATCAAGATTTAAAATCAAATATCATAGCACAAAGAAGAGGGGATGACTCTTATTTTCCTTACAGATTACTCATATATATTTCAAAATTTGAAATATTAGAGTCATACTCAATCAAGAGGTTAATAATAATTTTGCAGAAATTTAGTAAAATATAATTTGGTAGCTAGTATGCAGTCAAGACCCTTCTAAGATTTCAAAATGCTAACCTTAAGGTAGTGATAATACTGTCTGGATAATATGGGTAGAGGTGCATGTTTTTCTCTGCATATGTTGCTTGGAAGCCCTCCACCTCTTTTACTAAATCAATAACTGGATTTTACTTCTTGATATAAGAATGTGCAATGATATATGCTCTTACTATGCAGATAATAGCTTAACAAAACTTATTGGTTTTCGTTGGTGGCCCTATGCCTTCCCTGAAAGTCACAAATACAGTTCAAGATTTGTCATCTATCACTAAAGATTTATTGTGCTGCTGTTTGTTTTCTCTACCACTTTGCCTATCCTGGAGTATGTATATCTGAAAACTTTTAACCCAGTTTTTAACAATATTTTTCATGATTATTTATAGTAATAAAATAATTCTTAAAAGTATTAAATGACTGGGTATAGTCTTTATTTATACTCTATTCCAAAGTTTGGGAATCAATTGACTGATTTTCAGGAGAAACATGGAACTGAACTTAAACCTCATGATTCTGATATTATTTTTTATTTTCTCTAAAATATTAATATAGGGGAGTGGATGTAGACAAGCCAGATATTTATGTGTATTCTAACACAAATTTCTGTGAAGAAACTTTTCTCCATCTATAAAATTTGATATTTTTGTTTGTTTATTTAAAAATTAATAATTTGTACATTTCTATTCAATATATGTGTGACCATAATCTATATGTTCAGCATTGTGTTTGATCCCTGGAAATGTAAAAACATAAAAAATCCCTTACTTTAAAAGAATTATGTCAGGCAGAGGAGACATATATTCAAAGACAAAGTAATTTGAAAATATATGTGGTAGATATAATAATTTCCCTGAAAAACAGATGTTGAAGTCATATCCCTGGGCCTATAAGTGTGAACTCATTTGTAAATAGGAATTTTGAAGATCTTATTTGGAAAAGGCTAGGGTGAATCAAGGTGCGCCTTAATCTGATAGGGCTAAAGTCCCCATAAGAAGAGGAAATTCATGCATAGGCAATTAGGAGAAGCCAGAGAAAGAGAGAGAAAGATACCTGTACGATGGAGGCAGAGCTGTATCTACAAGTCAAGGATCACAAAGGATTGCTGGAAAACAATCACCAGAATGCTAGAGGCTCTGGGAGAAAGCATGGCTTGGTGATATATTAACTTTGGACTTCCAAGATCCAAAATTGTGAAATAATGAATTACTCTTGTTTAAGGCAACAAGGCAACCAGTGTGTGGTATTTGCCATAGGAGACCTGGCAAACTAAGGTCATATAATAATAGAAATCTGAACAGTCAATTATATGAGAACTAAAAAGAGATATCCAGCATGTTTCAGAGAAGTCTGCCAGATTTACCTGAGACAGAGATTAAAGAATATGTAAGAACTACCTAGGATTAAAAAAATAGTAGCATATAGCATATTATTGTAGACATAAAAAAATTAATATGCAATTAATTACAAATCTTCAAAGTTTCTTGAATTTTAAATTTCTAGAAGACAATGATGTCTAGTAGCATAGACAGGGCAATGAATAACTGGAGTGAGAGTTCAGCTGGATATAGATTTCCAGGATGGGAACTATTCATTATTATTTGGATGACATTGTCTTTGTGCTTCTTTTTTATCATTTACATAGAATGGAATTCTGATTCCTGATGCATTACATGCAATCATATTTCCTTTTTATCTCTCTTGAACTTTTAAGTTTGTCATTTATTTCCAATTTCTGTAATACCTTGACGATTTACCTTGGTGTCATTCCTTTGCTTGTGAAATATGTTGGCATTACAGTGGCCTCTTTTAATTTTTCTTAATTTTTAAATTATTTTTTAATAATTTTTTTATTTTTAAAGGAGCTTTAGATTACATAAATAATACATCTAAAATATAGGGGATTCCCATATACGCCACCCTTCACCCTCCCACACTTTCCCCCATTAACAACATCTTTCATTAGTGTGGCATATTTGTTACAATTGATGAACACATAATGAAGCATTGCTGCTAACAATGATTATAGTTTACATTATAGTTTACACTTTGCACTGCACAATTTTATAGGTTTAGACAAAATGTATAACTGATATCCATCATTGTGATATCATGCAGAATGATTCTAGTGCCTCAAAAATGCCCCATGTTATGCCCCTTATTCCCTTTCCTTCCCCTCAGAATTTCTGGTGACCATTGCCTTTATATAAATATTAAAAATTCTTCCATTACTAGAATAATAATAGGTCTACTTTAGTCCATAGTTGCATTCTCCCCCTTATATTTGTTCATTCCCCTTTCTTGAGGATTTTGGGATGGTGATACTCTACTCTGCTTCTGATTGAGAAGGGGCTTAGATCCCAAGGGGCAGATGGATTGAACTGTCTTGCTGGCAGCTAAAGACAATCTTAGCTTCTTGGGTTGGGTTTGTCCATCATCATCCTTTTGTTAGTTGTCCTGGGTGAGTTTGATGAACTGGAGAGTGGGTACTGGCTGCAACTCTGTTGAGATTCAAGACTCCTCTGGTAAGTGAACAGCTGGAAGATTTAAGTTTCTGGGATGTATATTTAATGGTATAGTGCTAATTATAGGTTCAAATAAATGGGATAGAAGAGCCATGTGTAGGAAAATTATGAGTCTAACTCCGGTATATTGGGGGAGATGGGTTATCATATATTCCAAGGTAAGGCCCATTGACAGGATGCCGATTTCCTGGGATTGTCTGCCCTGCCTATAATACCTAGATGCCTCTAGAGGCCCCAAGAACACCCCTATTTGAGGCACTGTTTACTGTGGCAGACACTGAGATCCTACTGAGATACACATAAGCATAACCTCTGGAATGACAGCCCGACACCCTTTAAAATCTCTTAGCCATAAAAACTTATTTGCCAATCCTTAATTGGCACTTGGTATTAATCCCTCAGTGCCAAGCACACGTGAAAAGATGCTCAACATCACTAGCTATTAGGTTACAGTGGGCCTTTTAAGTCTAGAAAATCATATCTTTTGCATCTTGAAAATTTCCCTTAGACTTCATCCCCTCACTTTTACCCTTCCCTCTTTCTTATACACATACCAGTCATATTTTAAATATCCTGTACCACTCCTAATTATTTGCTAATCTCAATTGTTATATAATGCTGGCTATTTATCTGTTTTCTTTGAAATGTTTTCAACTTTATTTTGTACCCCTTATTTTGTTTTCATTTATGTAATAATAGTCTTGATTTCAAGAGCTTTTCCTTTTATGTTATTTTTTAGAACACCTTATTCTTTATTTTCAAATGCAAGTTATTTTCATTTATCTCTGCTTATTATTTGTGATGATTTGACTTCTTTTTTGATATCCTGCTTCATGTTTTGTCAATTTTTTTCAAGTTTACTTTTCTGCCTCCTTTTGCAGTTTGTTTCTTCTCTTTCAATTAAGAACCTCCTTTCACATATCACATGATTATAGATTATCTGCCATATTCAATAGTGAAAAAATTTAAAACTGTTAGGACATTCTGTTTAAATTGGTGGAGCTGGTGAACAGGCCAGACAATTGGAATGGCTTTTAGGTAGGAATCAGACTGTTTTTGTGGGGCTTTCCAAATAGCAATAAGATTTTCTGAATCAGGCACCTACCCCAGAAATAATTATACAATGAATTTTAAGGCAATGAGTTGGGTTATAAGAGAATGTTGTGATAAATCTGGAAGTTTTCGGTCTCATCATTTAATACCCAAATAGTTACTGATCTCTCAATGACTGCGGGTCTTACCAACCCGCATCTGCGTCTGCACACTGGTTGTAAAGATAATTGATATCACCCTTTCCAAATAGTAAACCCTGTTTTCCACATAGGTGTGAGAGTGTCCATTACTGGCTATAAAGGTAGAAGAAGATTAGAACATTTCACTACACAATTTTGTAGATTTCACTCAAATCTTCCTGTTTTCACTACATGAAAACCTTAAGTTTCAGAGGCAAACAGTGCCTCCAGTTACTGAATTTTTCTGAAGAATTTTATTGAAAATCAGCTTGCTTCCTTTTGGTTCCTCCTTTGAGAGTATTTAGACAAATGGAGAAAGTTGAAACATACATCATTTAGGATTTTTCATGTAATTTCTAATATTCCAATTTATGTTGACATCTCTTCTGCTTCATCCATTTCACTGTTATTTTTATGGGTTCCAGGAAGGAATAAAAGTAAATACAAGTATTTTATCCACTATGTTTAACTAACATTTCTTTCCCTCATGCACAACTTTAAACTAGACCCCATAAGTTTCATTAATTTTTTCCCATTGCCATTTATTGTTAGATTTGCCCAGACCTTTAGCTCATTTTTAACTTAATTATTTTAGAGAAAGATATATTTTATAGATGTAAATTGACAGAATGAATGAAAAGGAAAGAAAATATTTAAATATAACTAATCAGTAAAGTGGTTCTCACCTCTATTAATGCATTAGAATCAGCTGTTGGGATTTTTTTTTTTTTTTACCAAAACAAAACACACTTCCAAAAGCCCAAAACAAGTATCAATGAGTCCAAATTTCATGGTTAAGGTCATTCACCTACCTTTAAAGCTCCAAATATTAATATGATTATCAGTGTTCTATAAATATAAAATTACACAAAAGCATTTCAAAGTCAGCACCTCTACACATTCCTGATTTCATGCTTATGATTTTAGTATGACCTAAAGGGAATCAGATAACTGACTGTCATCATCTCATTTGCTATTTCCGGATCAACACAACTAATATAGCTGACCTGTAGAAATTCTGATGCAGAAGTTAGTTATAAACGATTACAATGATTACAATATTAACTGCATGTTTTTAAATTTGCTTTTTTCATCTGTGGATGTTTTTAATGAGACCATTAGATAGTTTTAGTCCTTTGGTCCGTTGCCAAAATCTTACTTCAGATTGTTACTTCACTTAAAATACATTTGAGATTCTAGACCTCAGATGGCAATTCAAGTTTGTGAAGACCCCTGTGGCATTATGTGGGCTGCAATGATTTAGGAGCCAGACATGTTTAATTGACATTGACCCAAGTGATTTATTTAAATTTAAGCCTAAAAGATATTTTTAATTGGCTTCATGTTGCTTAAAAATGGAGTGTTTTTTCCTCTTCTTTTACTCTCTCCCTGAGTGGAGACCATCTGTTTTCCATGAAAAGTCAGAAAACATATATTTGATATGAGATTTACACTCCAAGTCTGACATCTAAGTTGAGTCTTGAAAACTAATTATCAATAACATATCTAATTCATTTATATGTCAATGTCAGTCTATCAATGCTAGATAAAATAAATTACATCAGTTTCAATTTCTGATGATCTTAACAAGCTTTTGATTGCTGAACAGGAAATTATGCCCTGCTATATAGCAATCGATGGTCTTCTGGATTAACAGAGCTTCCCAGTATTTCATTCCTTTAAAAAAAGATATAATACTATATTATACAACTCAATATCTATAATTTTGGCATTGAAATAATGTGATAAACAACTTCATAAAAAGAAGTGTAATTGAAAAAATAAAATGAAAAAAACCTCACATATGTCTTCATGAATCATAAAAATAAACTTGCAGTCCAAGTAAAATCCAAGTTTAAAAAAACTTAGATCAAGTAAATACGTATAGAAAAACTAATAGAACTGTATATGGTACATTTTATTTTATTTTATTTTATTTTTTTTAAAGATTTATTTATTTTATTACATATCTCCCCTTCCCCCCCCCCCCC